>JAODAL010017581.1:0-77317 GCA_025379985.1 Phyllomedusa bahiana
GCTTTTCCCGCCCCATGTTCAGAATAAAAAATTTGAGAAGGAAATTGGAAATTTTTGGGAAACCCCCTTATTAAAAGACGGGGTTAAATCACAGCTATTTCAAATCCCTCTAATCAAAAAAAAATTGTGGATTAAAATTTTAAACTGAAGGTTTTCTATCAACAAATCTGGACTGGGCAAAATTTCCAAAAAACCCGAAACTTTTTTAGTTTTGATATAATAAACTGAAATTTTTTGCACCTTTCAATTCCCCCCCTGTGGTAAAATATAGAATTGTTTTTTTTAAGTTTTATTTGATGCTGCGCCCAATGAACAGGGGCGGGGTTTGCCAAAAGTAAAAAAAAACACGTAACTGTTATGTTTTTATATTATAAAATGTTTTTTTTTGCCCTTTAAATTCACTGTGGTGAATTAAAAATTGCTGTTTTAAGATTTACGTAATGCGCACAATAACAGTGTGGGTGCGAAAAAAGTAAAAAAAACACGAAAAACTTTTTATTTTTTGATAAAATTTAAAAACTTATTTTTGCACCTTTCAATTCACCTTGGGAAAATTTTGAATTGCTTTTTTAAAAGATTTACGTAGATGCTGGTCAATAAAGTGCTGGGTGCGCAAAGAAAAAAAAACCACGTAACTGTTAGGGTTTTGATATAAAAAAACTTTTCTTTTTGCACCTTTAAATTCACCTGTGGTGAATATAAAAATTGCTTTTTTTAAAAATTTACGTAGATGTTTGCTAAAAGGGAACGGTGCTGGGTGCGCAAAAGTCAAAAAACACGTAACTGTGTTTTTTGGGGCGTTCCCGGGTTTTTTTAAAAAACAAACAACCTGTGCTGACTAAAAAATTGCTGGTTTAAAATTTTAAGTGCAAGGGGGAAATAAATAAAACGGGAAAACAGTTTTAAGGGGAAAAAATTGAAACCTATCTGAAATGTATACGGGATAATAAAAGTGGATTTTTTGCAGCAAAAAAGAGACCTGCGTTACTAAAAAATTTTATGTTTATCCAATAAAGTTAAGGTTTCCCCAAAAATCCAAAAATTTTTTCAATAGCAAACTTTTAAATAATAAAGATATTCCACACAATGTCAAACACAAAGGGTCTTGGTGAATTTTTACCCGGGTTTTTCTTTATAATAAGCTTGTCTGTGTTCGCCCGCGGGCCCCCCCCCCCCCGCGCCCACCCCCCGTAAATTTTTCAGTGGTAATTCTGTTTAAAAAATTCTTACTAACTACATAAGTTCAAATCCCCCAATCTAACTAAATTGGAAGGATCACAGCTAATTTGTAGGGGTTTCCCCTTGCAGAAATAGACCAATTTTGCTTTGGGTGTTTGGCCACAGGAGAACGCAGGTTTCCCATCCCTATGAAGGGCGCTGAAGACACTGGGGGCTGAAACAGGAAACGCTGTTCTATTTAAAACGGGGGTCATGTTATTTTTCCCGCCCAAACGCAACCATACCAAAACCCAGTTTATGACGCGCAACAATCTCCCCCTGCTCCCATTCTGTTTTCTGATTTCTGGCCGCCAAAAATTTCAGGAAGCGCCGAAAAAAAGGGGCGATCTTAATAGATGATGCACAGATTTTTTAAACCCTTTTTTATCGCATGAATTGGGAAATTTTTATCACCTAAAAAAAACCCTTTCCGATTTCAACTTTCGATAAAAATCGTTTAACACTACTAGTCAGAAATTCATATAGAATATTAAACAAAGATTTAAGTTTGAAGAAAAACAAGATGGATGCCCTAAATTAAAATGCTTAAAAAATTAAACAAAGTTTTTTAAAATTTTGGGTTTTTAAGGGGCAATTTTTAAAAAAAAGTATATTACAAAACCATTTATGATAGTAAAAAAAAAAGGGTTAAAAAAAAAAATGGTGTCCATAGTCACCTAGTTATAGTGACCTGTCACCTTTTAGAGCCAGTTTACACTCTGCAGCCTATTATTCTAACTGGAGTGCATAGTTGTTTATTATTTACAGCAGCGGCCTGATACAGAGGCACACTGCCAATTCACCTAGTCACCACACTTAGCTTCTGTTATTGTTTCAAGTAGCAGTTTGAGTAGTTATCATAGCCAGGGTTGTCTCTTCCATTGGGCAGGGTAGGCGGTTGGCTGGGTGCCCCACAGGCTCAGGGGCCCTCCCAGGCAGCTGCCTACCCTGCCCAGTGGAGCAATAGCTCCTGCGGTAGGTCCGGCCAGTGAGTCGGTCTGCAGGAGGCCACCGGACACCCCGCGTCTTTCAGCGGCGCAGTAGGCGATGTCATCGCTTTCTGCGCCGCTGTATTTCCTAGGCCGGCAGCCCGTTGGCTTTCGGCCTAGGAAATCCCTGGAGCAACGTCCCGGCGTAGGCAGCAAGATGATGTTACACTGCTCATGTCAGAAATCAGCTCCCAGAACGCGGACCACAGCTGGGAGCAAGGAAAGGTAAATAAGCGTTTTTCATTATTATTATTATTATTATTATTATTATTTATTCTTTTTATCTACAGGAGCCTACAATCTATGAGGGGATAATAATGGGGGGCCTACAATCTATGAGGAGATAATAAAGGGGGGCTACAATCTATGAGGTGATAATAAAGGGGTGGGGGGGGCTACAATCTATGAGGGGATAATAAAGGGGGCTAAAATCTATGAGGGGATAATAAATGGGGGCCCAAAATCTATGAGGGGATAATAAAGTGGGGGCTACAATCTATGGGGGAATAATACAGGGGGGAATAATACGGGGAGGGAGATAATACAGGGGGGGCTACAATCTATGGGGGAATAATACAGGGGGGCTACAATCTAGAGCGGAATAATACAGGGGGACTACAATCTATGAGAGGGGATTACTTAAAATCTATGGGGAAGATATTATAGGGGGGCCTACAATCTATGGGGGATATTACTTACGGGGGCAATAAACCTACCTACAGGGGGCAGCCTATCTACCTACAGTGGGCCTGTGTACCTACCTACTTAATGGTGGGCAACATTACTACCTTCTTACTTAATGGGGGCGCCCATAACAAAGGTAGGAATCGGTAGCAATGTGCTGATAAAGTGATGTTTCTAAGATGTTTGTGTGTTACATTCTGCAGGGATGAGTTGCGGCCGGGACAGGTCATCATGGTGGTCTGGACGGAAGGAGAGGAAAGGGGAAAAAGAATGAGTCAGAGAACAACTGAGAAGATAGGACGTCTCCTGTGAGTCCCTGAATGTCAGGGGTTATTTTGCTTCTATATTGGATCAGTGCTGTAGTCTCTATCATGTAATGGTGACCTGAGCTGGTATATGTTGTAGGTCATAAGTTTTTTTTTTAGCAATAATGTATATATTTGTTTCTGTGACTAGTTGTGTGTTTTTTTTTTTTTTTTTTTGGAGGGGGCAGTACACAGGGGCCCATAGAGCTGTTAAGATGGCACTGGTCATAGCAGCATCAAGAGCAGACGAGTTTAGGCCAATCAGTGGAGACTTTACAGCTTATGATTTAGTGATTTTAGATGCAAAATTTCAATTGTAGACAGGGATTTGATGTTCAATTTAGAGGCAGATTTTCAATGTGGGTATTCTATGGGCAGATTCAGTATTAATTCAGCACTGAATCTGCTTTGAAGATTGACACGTCACTTTTTTTTCTGCAACAGATTTTTTTTTCAGCGTTGTCTTCACTGAGATGTTAAATGCTAAGTTCATCATAGAATCAACATCCAAATCAGGCATGTGAACATACAATTAACATTTTTTTTATCTTTAAAAGTGAGTTTTATATAAACTTCTTTGTACAAGTTTAAGAAAACAAGGCATGTCATATCCCAACAACAGGCCAATCTCATTAATACCAGATTTATGGAATATGATTGTGTTTATTAGAATTTCTCTCATGTGTTAATTGAGAAAACCAACAGCTTTTTTGTCTAGTTCCAGTTGGTGCCCTTATTTTATATAGATGATTAATAAGACATATTTAACATTTTGGAATATGCTTATAATAAGATCCCACACATATCATGTATTAAATGTATTTAAGTATCTATTTTTACCTTTTCTTAATTTTTGGGCTTTTACTCTGTACAGTTAATGTCTCTTTGTTCTACTTATTTACATCTCAATGGTCTTCTGCTGTTTTTGAGAGAACGGGGAATAAGTATGGTCAGACCCGAGCAAAAGTTTAGCTGCACAATGTTAAGGGTACGACCACATGGAAAAGAACAAAATACCGTGTATACTCGAGTATAAGCCGACCCGAGTATAAGCCGAGGCACCTACTTTTGCCACAAAACATGGGAAAACTTATTGACTCGAGTATAAGCCTAGGGTGGAAAATGCAGCGGTTACTGGTAAATTTAAAAAATAAAAATGGATACCAATAAAATTACATAGGCAGTTTATGTCCCTCATAGGCAGGTATAGGCAGTTTAATAATATACCCCAAAGGCAGGTTTAGGCAGTTTAATATCCCCCATAGGTATGTAGAGGCAGGTATATGTCCTCCATAGGCAGGTATAGGCAGGTATATGTCCTGTATAGGCAGGTATATATCCCTCATAGGCAGGTTATAGGCAGGTATATGTCCCTCATAGGCAGGTTATAGGCAGGCATCTGTTCCCCATACCGTGAACAAGGGCAAAGTTTGACGCCCAAAACGCGTTTTTTCGCTACAACTTTTTACCATCTGCACTACTGCACCTATTATGATAGAATAAAGAATAGAAATTTTATATTCCACTGGCTGAAAAAGTTCCTAGTTATTTGAATCTGTTCCCCATAGGCAGGGTATAGGCAGGTATGTGGCCTTGTAGGCAAAATATAGGCAGGTATATGTTCTTATAGGCAGGGTATAAGCAGGTATATGTCCTTGTAGGCAAAATATAGGCAGGTATATGTTCTTATAGGCAGGGTATAGGCAGGTATATGTCACTATAAGCAGGGTATAGGCAGGTATATGTCTCTATAGGCAGGTTATAGGCAGGGTATAGGCAGGTATATGTCCTTATAGGCAGGGTATAGGCAGGTATATGTCCTTATAGGCAGGGTATAGGCAGGTATATGTCCTTATAGGCAGGGTAAAGGCAGGTGTATGTCTCTATAGGCAGGTATAGGCAGGGTTTAGGCAGGTATATGTCTCTATAGGCAGGAATAGGCAGGTATATGTCTCTATAGGCAGGTATAGGGAGGGTATGGGCAGGGTTTAAAAAAAACAAATACAAACACTTACCTCATTCCCTCTATGTCCGATCTCCCGGGTGCTCTCCTCCGTCTTGGGGCACAAGCAGGGTGATGTCATCAGGCAGTGCCCGGATGCTAACAGCTGACTCTGCCTTCAGTTATATGCGCTCCCTGAGGAATCGCGTATGACTGAAGTGTCTCTGCCGGCGCCCGGGCCATCTCAGCACCCGATCGCCGACAGTGACTCGAGTATAAGCCGAGGAGGGATTTTTCAGCACATTTTTTGTGCTGAAAAACTCGGCTTATTCTCGAGTATATACGGTACTCTCAATTTTGTGAACAGAAACAATTGTCCATCCAACGAGTATTTTGAACTGCTTTTGGCACTAAGGGAGACATGTATGCAAATAGGCGCATCCAAGTGCATTGTGTGAAGTGTATAGTGTACTTAAATGTATGAAAGTGTTTTTTGTACGTTCATAAAAGTCTAAAGTTCATTGCGCCTCACCTGTGTGTTTGGCGCATTATGGAACTTAGGCGTATTAGTAATGTGTAAAGGCTATAGATAGGCTGAAACTCATTAGATTAACATGTCAGTGAATAGAAATTATGGTAGTGATCTGGCTTGGTGGACCACAGGTCCCAGCAAGACCTGTGGTGTGCTGGCTCTTGCTGTATGTAGAATAAAGTTTGATAGCAGCAAAAATAAATGTAGAATAAAGTTTGAGAGCAGCAAAAATAGATTTCAAATTAAGTAAAAATTTAAAAAATCTGAACATCAGTGGGTTATTTAATGTAAAATATGTTTTAGATTCTATTAATATTAAATACATTTTATAGGAGAGATTTTTATATTTTTGGGATATCCTTTATTTTTATATTAATTTTATATGATACTTTTTTTTATTAAATTTAAATAATTTAATTTTATATAGTTTGATATTTATCATAAATTACTTTTATTATTGTACTGGTGTAAGTTGAGAAATAATGGAAATTTTTTTGCCCTAATAGCAAATCTAGCTCCACTTGACTCCTCAGGCTCTTGCAGACCACATTGACATAGGTCTTCCTGTTCAAGCAGTAATGCGCCTAGTTTTTCCGACCTTCATTCAGAAATGTGTTTAATAGGTCGAATGTAGTGCATCACGCCCCCAGAATGCCCCCACGGCATTACAAAGTGTTGAGTCTTGTGAACAATGCGCCAAATGCATTCGTATGGTACATCATAATCACTTTTGGCCCATTTTATGCCAGAAAAGGGTAAAAAACCCTTTCCTACATGTCTCCTTAAATGCGGACCGTTTTTAGTCAGTTTTCATTTTTTGTCACTGATTTGTGCACTGATTTTACAGCTTTTTTTGGCCTCATTTTCAGTAGACTTTAGCGGCAGACAGCATAGTGACTGCAATGCATTCATGACCGGTGCAAGAAACAATGTGATTTTTATTACTCCACATAGTAGTCACTCCCTAAGCTTGCACTGGTCATTGTGGTTACACTGCAGCCAGACATGTTATTATATATAAAAATATATAGTATATATATATAGACCAGGAAGTGAATTTGAGGACCTTCCAGTAAAAAGTATAAAAGGATCTGCAATAGAACACCCACTATAGGTGGGATCTATAAAGCATCATAAAGCACTATTGATTTTTTTCTGGGCAGATCTGCCCAAAATCCATGCAAAAATCACTTCAATGACTTTCTGTTCAGTTCTAATTCACTCTAATAGTCAATTTTCAGATGGAAATCGGGCAGAAGAATGTGAATGTTACAAGTTTTTCGTAATGCTGGCAGTTTTGAAATCTGACTGGCAGAAAAAACGAGCAGTTTTGACTACTGGGCAGATTCTGTATCGAGTCTATGGAGATGGTTAACAGTCTTAAAATCCGAGTAAAAACCCTTGTCACATGGCCATACACATGGCAGTGGGAAAATGCCGGTTGGATTCTGTTTAAAGAATCCAGCCAATATTTTAATATTTTTTTAATGATTTTGGGGGACGATTCTGTCCATTGTTTGTGGATTCGGCTGCCTCCCTAATCATTGAATAGCATAGCTTCCACCCGAAAACCGCGCAGAAGATTGTGCATGTTCCGAGTTTTTCAAAACGTCAACAGTGTGAAAATCTGCATAGTAGAAAACTGTCCAATGTAGACTAAACTGGGCAGATTTTGTATTAAAACCTTTGCCGTGTGGACGTACCCTAAAGCTGCTGGATGGTTTATAAGCTTTACTATTCCAGTATACCTTTATCTTCTGTAATGGCACTCTTCCTAGTTTCAGTATGTTTACAGAGATGGCTGTCAAACACTGATAAGACCCCCAACTGGAATCCTTACCCACAATAAGAAATACATTAAATTAACCATTTTTAAGAGTGACAAGTATGAACTTGGCACTCAATGGCCATTTCAAATCACTTTAGATGAGTGTAGAATGCAACAGATGCATTAATCTGTCGTACTGTGGTTCCTAAATGTGGGGCATCATAAGTGGTGCACAGCAATAACGTGAAGCATTGTCAGTGGCACAAGACATGGGCCACAAATGTGTATAGACACAACAGAATTCCTGCTGACAGCTGGGACCATGGTAAATAAACTTGTTGCCAATGGCCGAAAAAATACCAACTCTTTCCCTAATAACACCACTAAAGGCATCTTATTTTGATTATAAAACTAAATTAAATAATATAAAATAATAATATAACAGTGACAATGAAAAATTGAAAAATTGGAATGAAAAAATGTTAAACAGCAGGCAAAATCCTGACCCACTGACCTTAATTTGGATGAACAAAAATTTAATTATAATCTAGAAGTATAAAAAGATACATTTCGTAAGATTTTTATCAGAAAAAATTAAAAATTTAGAACAAAATTGCATTATTAACATGATTTTTAATTAGAAAATCAACTCAATAAAATTGCACTAGTCTCTTTAAAGAAGAGAAGTAATAGAACACAAATGTAACAGTTCTTAACTATAATTGACAGTAATAGCTACTTATCTTTTGCAACATTCTATCCACAAATTGAGACTGACAGTTCTGTAGGCGGGAAAGCATTGTGACATAGTAGAAAGAGAAACATTTAAAAGTATTATTGACATTTATGAGCTTCTGTTCTTCTCTACAGAGATTAAAGCAGTTCATTGATTTGAATTTATACTGAAAAATTATGTTAATTCCAAAGTTTTGTTCTGATATTTATATTTTTCATTTTTTCTAATTAAATCTTAATTTTTTTTATATTGTATGTTAATTTTCATTCCTCAAAATGTAAGTCACTGGGTCAGGCGGTCTGGATTTTGCATGCTGTATATACTTTTTAGGAATTTTTTTGTTGAAATTCTTTTATTTTTCATTGTTACTACAGTAAATGAAACAAATTTTAATCAGATGTTGATCAGTTTTCAATTTTTTTTTCCTGCTCTCAGCCTTTATTCCACATACAACAAAAGCTGGGACACCACAGGTCTCTCCGAGACTTGAGGTGCACCAAGCAAGAGTACCACCATAGTTTCTATTCACTGATATGCTATTCTGATGGCTTTTTGTTAATTTCTAGCCTGCTGTGGTGTGTTTGTAATCACTGATAATACATGATAATGCCATAAACTGAGATTGAGAATGGAATTTATGGTAGATGCTGTATTGGTTTAATTATTTTATATTATTTAATTTAATATTAATTTTATCTTATACAATTTTATATTAATTTACGATTATTTAATTTTATATAGTTTGATAATTATCATAAGTTACTAGTTTTACTTTATTGTTATTATCAGGGAAATAATTGATATTTTTTGCCTTAACTCCTTAACAACCGCTCACTTTCTTTTGACTGCGGGCATTTCAGGTCGTTCGTCTGCAGCAACGTCGCTGCAGACATCAGAGTTTGCAGAGCCCAGTGTCACAGCAGCGTTGAGAACGGGGCTGTACTACACAGTTACATAGTACGGTTGAAAAAATACGTGTCCATCAAGTTCAACCAAGGGTAGGTAAAGTATGGTTGAAGGTAGGGAGACAAGAATTTTAAGCCCAGCCTCCCCACTGGTTAATGCCCTGAAACCCACAAGGCAAGAACCAATCTGCTCCAGTAGAGACCCTATCTCTGACCCCAGAGCCTCCAGTAGCCAGGATCCAGAATTTTACATGGCTACGTACGCATTCATATTCTTTAGTTTCAGGTAGTTGTCTAAGCCTGTCTTGAAACTCACAACTGTTCCTGCTGTGACCAACTCCTCAGGCAGGCTATTCCACAAACTTACAGTTCTTACAGTGAACAAAGCTTCTCTCCTCTGGAGATGTAATCCTTTTCTCTCTAGCTGAAGGCAATGTCCCCTTGTCTTTTGAGGGGGTTTTACTTGAAATAATTTTTTCCCATACTTTTTGAAGGGACCATTTATATATTTATATAAATTAAACATGTCCCCCAAAAGCCGTTTTTTCCAAAAGACTAATATTCGTTCTACTAACCCCCCTCTAACTAAGATCCCTTTTCCCCTTATGGGGTACTACACAACCCTTTCCCGGGGGCAGCCCCTTTCAAGCACCGGGATGGGGGAAACCCCACTCCCCGGTGTTTAAAACCTTTTGATTGCCGCAATATCACCACAGTACAATAAAAGGGGTTTTTAACCGCTCTGGGGTGTCGGGACATTGCTACCCAACAGACCCCGGGGGAAAGGCTGCACATCACCCTGGGGATCTAGAGTAGCCCCAGGCGCTGTGAAACAACCAGTATCCAGGTACCCCTGGCTGCCCAATTGCTCCTTGTCAACTGACACAGATTAAATTATTACAATAAATATGCTAAACATTGCAAAGTGATAAAAAAGAACACAGTTATCCCTTCATGGATTTTAAAAAAGTAAAAAACATAAAAAGTGTAAAAAAAATAATAAAAAATTGAAAAAAAAAAATTGTGCAACTTTTCATACACAAAAACCCTACACTATTAGGTTGTATAACTAATTAAAAAGTTTTAAGTGTAAATGTAAATGGGTAAGAAAAAAAAAAAAAAAAAAAAAAAATATAAAAAATTTAAAAAAATTAAAAAAAAATTTCTGAAATTATTAAAAGGGAACTTAAACACTCCCACAAAAAGTAAACCGTCTTGATAAAATGAGGTCTCATACAACTTCGTCATTGAAAAAATAAAAACGTTACAACTGTTGAAACGCAAAATAATGGCAAAAACTAAAAAGAACGTTCTGGTCGTTAACTACTTTTTAGGCGTTCAGGTGAAGGAGTTAATGGTAATAACATTCTCGGGACAACTTTGTTCTCAGCCCCCCACTTTGGAATTTGGGTAGGGTTTGTAGACAATCCTCAACACTTTTTGTCAGACACTTTTCATAAAGTTTCCCAAATGTACAAACTGGTGAACATGTCCCCGTACATTCAAAAAGCGTGGGGTCGTCACACAACGCACCCATTTTGCGAAAACGGGTTTTAACACAAATTGAACGGGGCTACAACATTTTTTTTTGGTTTAAAAATGCCATGACGCAGCCCCATTCAAAACATGCCCCCCAATTTTTAAAAACTTTCCCTACAAAAACATAATAAATCTGTTAAAGCCCCTGGCTCTATAACATGCTACCAGCAGATCAGATAGCAAATTCTTTTTAAAATAAAAAAAGTTTCAGGAAAAAAAATCAGTTTACTACCCTGGGGGGGGGGGGGGGGGGGGGGGGGGGGGGGGGGGGGGGGGGGAGTGAAGGAGGGGAAAAAAAGAAAAAAAAAAAAAAAAAAAAAAAAAAAAAAAAAAAAAACGAGAAAAAAAAAAAAAAAAAAAAAAAAAAAAAAAAAAAACCTGTACCATCTAAAAAAATCGAAAACCGGGAAAAAATTTTGAAATTAAACTGGAAGACCCCAAAAGGAAAATTAAGGATAAAAGGTTTTCCCCCAAACTTTATTGGATAATTTTTTTTTGCCTTTTTTAAAAAAACAAATCAAAAATTTTAAAATAAAGTTAAAAAACCCCCATTTTAAAGGATAAAAATTTTTAAAATTCGTTTCTTGGGGGTTTTTTTTTGAAAATTAAAAAATGTAAATTTTTTTTAAAAAAAATATTCAAAATTAAAAAATTTTAAAAAAAAAAATGTAAAAAAAATAAAAAAAAATTTTTAAAATTTTTCAAATTCCCTTTTTACAGCATATTGCTGTCTGCATGTGTTTCCAAGAATTTAAATGCATCTAAGTGCGGGGCTGAGTAGTCTATAAAGACAAGAAAAAAAAACCCCCAATATCAATTGAAACCGACTTTTAAATTTTTTTTCAGAGGGTACGTAATAAACCTGAACATTTTACTGCTTGGAAACACATATTTTCCAGACTGTTTACAACTACAGTGTTATGTTTCTGATGGTAATGACGTTCACATAAACTCAAAGCCACAAAGGGTTTTTGGGTAAAGACTGTCTTCTTGTACAGAGCATCCTACCGGTTCTCAAAACAAAATTTAAGGGAAATTTACTTAAGGGATTAAAGGGTTTCCTAACTTTGACATCAATGAAAGGAAGGTACACGTCCACCCAAATATGAATACTAAACAAAAGCTTAAAAAATCCTTTCACCTTCCTTAAAAACCCCCAAAAAGGGATTAAAAATTTCAAAAACTCATTTGAAATAATTTGTGGTGCAGAAATACATAGCAATTTACTTACAACCCAATTTGGAAATAAATTTTTCAAAACCCTTTTCAAGTTCTGGAAAAACTTGGCTAGTAACCAAAAAACGTGATTTCTGGTTCGACTTGCTTTTTTCTTTTGTGGAAATGTGTTGAAAATGTTTTTGTGGTTGAATACAATGGCAACAAAATTTACATGCCCCACAAAAAATATTTCGCAATTTTTTTAAATTTTCCCCGGGACTTGGCCTTAGAGAATACTTAGGGAACTTCACACTTGGGGAACAAAAAGCCCAAATTTTGGGCATTGGGCAAAACTGGGGAGGATTTAACTAACGGGGCAGTTTTCGCTTTTGGTTTGGACATCGGTTAGCTCCATTGCAATGGAACTAACCTGTGTCCCTCTCACAAGTGGGATCCAATGAGGATCCACTCAAAAGAATGAACATATTGATTACATTTTTTCCACACCACAGATTTTGAATCCGGGGGGAGAAACTAACCGTAGCACTTTGGGGGACGCACACGGGCGGGCCTTTTATGGTAACAACCCTTACTTTATGAGGAACCCATAATTCAAAACCCTTTTACAAAAACACCCAGGGAAACTACAAATAAATTACTCGTGATGTTGCAACAAGAGAACTTAAAGGGGTTGTCTCACTACAAAGATTATCTTTCAACATGTAGGGAACATCAAGACTTTTTTCAAATACATTAGTCTTTTGATATTATCTTGGTCTGGAGATTAGAGACATTTTATCTGCTCTGAGTGCACACAGGTTTTTCTGGTTACCATCCTACTCTCCCTTCCTGACAGAAAGCAGGGAGTGATGTCACCAGGATGGGCGATAGCTTGAGAACAGAATGTGTTTCTCTAACAAACAAAGGAGATTAATTACTTGTGAGCTCTGTAGCCCTCAGCACTGTTGATTATATCTCCTGCAGCCAAGTCAGTGCAATTAAAAGAGCTGTGAATACAGAGCTGATATGTTAATCATTGTTAAATAACCACTGACAGCCAAACCAGCAAGAGACAGGAAGTGTGAATCTGAAGCTGATTGTGGCTCTGTGAAACAGCATGGTGAGAAAACCCCTTCAACACTTGCTGCTGAATCTTCCTACAGATGCCAGCTGGTCACTGGAGGTCACACCACTGCCTATTATATGAGAGAACAGAGGATAGACAACAGCTTTAATGTAAAACTAACAGCCTATTTGCTGTACTATCTACAGGGCAACATACAATTAAAATTCTTATAAAGCTATATAAGAAGGCATTTATACATTTTATTTATATCCAGTAAAAGAAAAACACATGTTGACCTCAGTATTAATACAGCATTTATATATAAATATAAAAAGTTGAGTAACTTTGGAAACACACGCAAATTTCCAAGAATTCCTTGCCAACTTTACATAGCGTGCTCTGATGATTTCCATCTTTTGAAGTACCATGTTTCTAAAGACACCATGCACTAATCTGATGTACTATAGGCCAAACAACTGTATTCTTGGAGCTCAGCTAGACTCTTGAGGGTATGTCTATCAACAAACTTGTGAACAGATCTCGCTGCAAGATAAATCACGTTTCAAGGGGCAGTATTCATTCCATTGTCGCAACCAAGATGTTAACCATGGCTGATGTTTTTTGGGTTTGGACTAAAATACAGCAGCATGCAGTGAACCTCTTTTTTGTGCTCCGAATGTGTATCAGAGGCAAAAATCCATCAAGGACCTCCAGCACATTGCAAGACTAATGATTTGCTATAATAAAGTGTCTACAAATAGATTGAAAAATTAAAAAATGGTTGCACAAGTGTGAAGTCTGCGATTTAAAGCAAACACTGAGGACAGCTGTTGCAATGCATTGTGTTGTGACATGACAATACACATCCGCCTGCTGTTGAAAGCCTACAGAGGTTCAAGCTTGAGGTATTGCCTCACCCTCTGTAGAGTCCTGATCTTGCCTCTTCAGACTGTCATCTATTTGGTCAACTCAAGAAAACATTAACGGGATTGTCTCACTACAAGGATTAGCTTTCAACTTTTAGGGACCAGCAACTAAACATTTTTTACAAATATATTGCTTTACTTTTTTGGCTTTTTTGAGGAGAAAAGAGAGATTTTATCAGCTCTGGGTGCACACAGGCTAGCGACCTGCTCTCCCCTTCTCTCTCAGCACTATCTTATCTGAGAGCAGGTATGATGTCATCACAGGTTGGGCAACTGCCAGCTTGAGAACAGTGTGTTATCTCAAACAAATAATTAGTCTCCTTTGTTTGTTTACTTTGAACTGTGTAGCTTTATGCACTTATACATAACATATCCTGCTCTCATGATAGTGCTATTAGATGAGCCCTGACTACTGATATGATAATTACTGCTTCATAACTTGACACAGCCGGCCTAGGAAGAGACAGGATGGAAGAATCTGAATCTGCTTTTGGCTCAGTGAAACAGTGTGGTGAGACAACACTTTTAAGGGTTTGTCAATTAACTTTGGTCCAAGAAACTGCTCCATCAAAAATGTTTATTTTTGTGACACAAAGTTGTTTATGCAATGATGTAGAAAGTGCACTGAAAAGCAAAAGCACTATGTTGAAAAGTTTTCCATTTTTTTTAATTAAAATAAAGATTTAGAATTTTGGGGTTTCAGAAATACAAAAAATTATTTAAAATTTTGGGTTTTTTAATTTAACTTTTTGTCAAAAACTGTGATATTGCCCCAACGTACAAAATCTGAAGCCCTCACTCGTTCAACATTCATGCAGGGACCCGGGTGAATTTTTTTTTCTTTTTTTTTAATTTCATCCCAAGGGGCTGTGGTCAAGGGCTAAGGGTGAGCGATTACGTTGACTATCTATCGGGGCGATAATCGATACGGCAATTAACAAGACGATTTCCAATATCGATAAAAATTATCGCCCATTACCATTAAAGTCAAAGGGAAGGAACAACACCCTTTATTCTTACACCCAAACAGGCCCGGAGAAGCGGAATTAAAATCCACAAAAGGTTTTTAAAAAAACCACAAAAAAAAGTCACCCGACCCTTTCACTAACCCTGTCTTTTAAACCCCACATGAAAAACCCTTAAACCCCGCCCCTTCCCCCCCCAAAAAATTGAAAATGCCCCGAACAATGATTTGAACCATCATTTTTTTTGAAAATGGACCCTTACTAAACCCGTCCTGGAACGCAGCAGGGAAACCCCTTTAAACCCCCTCTGACTTCCAATAAAAAAGTGCCGGAAAAAGGAGTCCTTTTTAAACCCCCCATTTTTGTTGAACTGGAAAAATTTTACTATGCCTGTCCTGGAACCCCCCAGTAAGAACCCCTTAAACCTGTCGAAACCCCCAGATTAAAAAAATGCCGGAAAAAAAGGGGTCTTTGAACCACCCCATTTTTGTTTTAACTTTACATTGACAAAACCGTCCTGGGCCAACATGAGCCCCCAAACCCGCATGACCCCCAGATTTTTAAAAAATTCCGGAAAAAAGGGGCCCTTTTAACCCCCAAAAATTGTTGAACTGGAAAATTGAAATAACCCTTTTCCCGGGTAACCCACATCTGATCAAGTCTACCTGTCCCCCTTTTTCCCAAAAACCCAAAAATAATTTTTAATTTAGCATTTTGAAAATGCAGATTTTTTGTAGTTTTTAAATTTTAGAAAACAATTTTTAAAAAAGGATAGAATCCCCCACTCTTTGTTTCTCTTTTTTTATTGTAAAAAGGGGTTTTTTCCTAAAGGGATTACAGCTATTTTAAAGAACTTGCAAAAAAAAAGTTAAAAATTTTCAATATTGTCCATTTAAAAGTGCCTTTCTATTCCTGTTTTTTACAGCAAACCCTCAAACCCCTTTAGCCAAATTTTGACAATTGGGGAAAAACAAATGGTTTTTTTAAAAAAAAACATTTTTTAAATTTGGACCTTAGTAAAACTGCATTTCAACAAAAAAATGCCCCCAAAAAAATTTAAAACAAGAAATCTTGAGCCACTTTTGACAATTGTGAAAAACAAATGGGTTTTTAAAACCACATTTTTTAGAATAGGAAACCCGTAGTATTGGGTGCATTTTAAACAGCAGACCCCAAAAAAAAAATTTTAAAAATGACTTCTCACCACTGTTAAAAATTTGAGGGAGAAATGCCACTTAGAACCACATTTCTGTTCCAAAGGACGATGATTATAGTTTAGCTCACAGCAACATCCCCCCAAAAAATTATAAAGACCCACCACAATTAAAAATTTGAGGGAGAAATCCCCTTTAGAAGCCACATTTCTGTTCCAAATGACCATGATTAAGCTGTTTTCCACGAACATACCTCAAAACCATTACAATGCAAAAATCTAAAAAAAGGAGTAAATGGAATACGGTTTTGTCAGAAACCTTGGTGCCTTTAACTTCCCACACCGCCAAACCAGCAAAATGATCTTTTTGGAACTGAGAATAAAATTGCAGAGAGAAATGAATCATTTTAAAAAAACTTTTTCAAGAACCATTTTTGTTTTTAAGAGGGATGTAAAGAACCGGCAACTAATCATGACTTCGGAATTGGGGCCACAAATCATCAGAATCCATGCCGATTCATCTTTATGAAATCAAAGATCCCATTATTGTGGAAGCCGGATGCGTTTTTCCCCGTAATAAATCCTCCAGCTGTGCTGAGGTCCGCTCAATAAAACCTGGCTGCTGGGGAGGCAACCCTCTATGGCTGGCACGAGCTTGGGGCCATTCACCCTTTTGGAACCCAAAGCGATTGGGTCCGGAAAACATCCCAAAAAAGGGGTTGAAGAAAATATCGTGCACCAGATCTTTAAACTGGTCTCTGTGTGTTAATTGGTGCCCGCATACAGCGTTGGGGAAGGGGTAAATAAAGTTTTTCCAGAGGCACCCTTAGGCTTCTGCCACCTTCCTGCCCGCTGCCCTACGGGTATTGGGACTTTCTGCTGTCACGCGTGAGTTTTTTCCCCTGACATTGAAAACGGAAACAAAAAACAGTGTCCCAGTTGACAATCGAAGTCCCATTTCTCTTTTACCCTATTTGGGGGGGTGGAAGGAAAGTGTGAGTTTTGTTTTTTATCGGGGTCCAGGAGGGGACCCAAACTGTTGTTATTTTGATGGCCTTAATGCGGGGATAAATTTGGAGGGAAATGGAACATCCAAGCACTCATGGGAGGATGGAGCCTTGTTTTTCCCAAAAGCCTCGGTTAGGGCACACAAACTGATTTCCTCATCTCCCCTCCGCCTAAAATTCGCGGCAACCCTTTCCAAGGGCAGGGCGTCGGGAAAACTCGTGTCAAAATACGCCTCCCCCTTCTCCCCCTTCGCCCTCCACACAGCTTCAACACGGGCACTGCAAGGCTTGCCGACCCCCCGGGGGATTTTTGCCGATTGACCGGCTTCCTTCCCCTCCTCTGTTTGCATCATAACGGGCATCAGACAGACAAAACATCCCCCTTTGGGCCCTTTTTGACTTTTAAAAACCCTCGCCCCCAAACCCCGCATTTGTCATAAAAGGAGGCTTCAGAAAATGGATTATCCACATAGGGGGTACACGATTAAATTTTTGGGCTCCCTTTCGCTTCATGGGGGAACGGATGCTGATGACTAGATGACTTTTTGGGGCCGAACTGGGGGGGACGAGGAGGTAAGACTGCTGATCATTTTGCATTAAACCCACTGAAAACAAATTGACGACTTTTTTCGTTCGAATTTACAGGGCCCCGACCCAAGATGACAGGCCGACGGCCCCCGCAACCGACGATCCACTGGCTTCTTATTTTTCGCCAACTGGAAGGGGCACCTTCTCTGTGCCCCTACCTCCATGTCCTACCCCTCTCTTTTCTCGCTTACCCCTGCATTTTGCCCATGTTTTAGAAAGACAAAAATTTGAGGTAAAAAAGATTTTTGGAAAATCTCAAAAAAAAACGCAAATCACAGCTATTCAAATCCAAATAGCAAAAAATTCCCACAACATGGACTAAGGGAAAAAGATAAAGAAAAAAACAAAAATAACTACTCCTTAAAACAACCTTTAATAATAATAATCTAAAACGATAATTTTACAATTTAAAACCAGGGCAAAGAAATGGAAGAACAGCAAAAACCCAAAATTCTCCCATATTTGACACCCTAAGATACCCAAACGGAGAACCCGCCCCGAAAAGGGGGGACCCCGAAAAACTCCTCACCATATCCTATATAAGGCCCGCTTTTAAAAACAATTTTTCTAGGGCGAAATGAATAGATCACAGATAGGGGGGGTAAATAACAATATAAAAAACGCCAAAAAAAAATGCTTAAACCTATATGGAAGGCGGGGCTAACCCCATCCCAAAAACCACAAAAAAAACCCACGCAGCCCAAATTTTACAAAACCAAGACCAAGGGAAATATTAAAAGTGCCAATACTTATCTGCCCCCAATTTGGCCCCGAATGGAAAAATTCGATCAATAGGGCGAAAAGGGAAAAAGCGGGCGCAAAAAAAACCCCCAAAGCGTTTCGCCTATTTAAAAAGGACTCCTCAGGGGGGTCAAAATACCACATACCCATCTAAAAAACTTCTTTCAAAAAACATAAAAAAAAACGGTTAATCAAAAACCCATATGTATAAAATTGCCAAAACCCAAGAAAAAGGGAAGGTTTAAATTTACCTTAATCTCCAATCAATGGGGATACCCAAAGGGTTAAATTTCATAAAAAATAGATTGGTGTTACTCCAAAAGGGGGAACTCACATAGGGGTTTTTAGTCCTCAGTGTCCCACCATCAAAAAGACCCTCGAGGGAAATATAGCCCCCCAGAGAACTCCTCCTACTAGAGGGGAAACCAAAACGCCCCCTTTAATTATATCAGTCATTGAAAACCCTTTTGGGGATAACGGGGCCCACCCACCCCGGCTTCCAAAAGAAAACACGGGCCCATGTCCGCAGGGGAAATTTGGAACAGCGCCGACCCACAGTGGGGGTTCAAACCGCAAAATTCGCTAACCGCCCCCGCTTTTTTGGTATTACTGCGCATGCGCGGAAGCCCCCAAAAATTTGGCGGCGCCGTAATCCCCCCGAGGCCCGCCGCGCCGCGCCAAAAAACACAGATGGCCGATCCCCTGCTCCATGCATCACACGTGGGCACCACACGGGGAAAAACCCCGGTTTCCAGGAACCAACCAAAAAAAGCCGAAAAGGGGAATTAAAACCAACGGCCAAAAACCCCAAAGGGAGTGCAGCCAAAGGTCAAATAGCACATACCAAAATAAAAATTTAAAAACATGGGAAAGGGAATAACCGCTGCGACCAAAGAAATTAAAAACATGAAAAAATAAGCCCCAAAGAGGGGATGTCTATACACCCTACTGGCAAAAACAAATATTCACAAATAGGGGGAACGTGTTTTAAAAAGGGTTATGCACCCTTTTAAAAAAATATATGTATATTTCCCGAAGACTATTTCAGAAAACCCATAAAGGACAATGAAAAAAATTTTAAACCCCTTTGGGAAAAACACAATAGGGGTCCCCCCCAAATTTCCCCCTGTGTTTTTACGCGTAAAAATGAGTCCCGTTTCCCCAAAACACCACCTCTCAAAGGGGGGTTTTCCCAGATCGATACCTCTTTAAAATTTCATTACATCACTCTTAAACCCCATGTTTTTTCCCCCAAAACAAAAGTCTCGCAAATTTGGGGTATCATGTTGTTTTTTTGGGTATCACCAATAAAAACCCCCAAAAATTTTTCTCCTCCCCCAACCCCCCCTCACGTTTTTCCAACAAAAATTAAACCCACGGGGGGAAGTGGGGCCCGGTAACCAAAACCCCAAAAGACGTACATTGATGAATCCTCTAAAAATTTTAAAAAAGAAGGATTTTTCAATGGTTTCCAAATGTTTTAAAAATCTGCAACAAATTGACAAAATTTTAAACCCGCCGCATTTAAAGCAGCCCTTTTGGTTTTTCTAACCCCCAGCCAGGTTTTTCCCCTTTTTGGGGGCCCCCAAAAAAAGGGTTCTCACCCAAACTAAACTCGAAGCTCCGCCTTTAAAGGTTGGTGAATTTGGGGGGGAGCAGGGAATAACTTCCCTTAAAAGTAACAAACTTTGTAAACAAAGAAAAATCCAATAAATTTTTGAAATATCATGAAACCCTTAAACTGCCTGTGGGGTTTTATTCAAACCCTTTATCCGAAGATCAACCCCCCTCAGTATCCCCCCTAATTTTTTTGCGTAGCCCTGGGGGTCAAAAGGCCCGCCCGAACCCTCATGCACCCCCTTTTGATATGCCCCGTAAGAGAAATTGGGGGTATCCGCTTTTGCAACAAACCTCTCCCTTTGGGCTCAAGGGTTAATTTTTGAAACTAAAAAGTAAACAAACAATTTTCCCCTCAGGGCCCAAGATACTGCCCCCCGGAATTCCCCTCACAAATGGCCTCCCCACGCATTTCCCCTGAGCGGGAGTAAACCTTCCATCGAAAAAAAGATATTAAATTTTTAAAAGAAAAATTTCAAAAAGGGGCAGAATAAACTCATTAAAAGTTTTTTAAATTGATTCCCCCGAGTATCAAGAAAATATTTCAACCTTTTTTTTTTAATCCCCGCGTGTGGGAAAAGAAAATACAAAAAGGGTTTAACATCTATCCACACAACAAGTATCTCCACAACTGTTAAAGCCCCCAGTTTTAAGAAAATAAAATCGAAGGGGTCTCTGGGTATAGGAAGGGGGCGACGTAACAAAATCCCTTTAAAACCGTCCACAATACGGGCCCAAGTTTCCCGGGGGTTTAAAATCCCCTTTTTCCCCATACCTTTGGGGGCCCACCTCTAAGGGGATTAAGTCCCTTAGGGACTTTTTGGGAGCCCAAAAGAATGTACTTTTCTAGGAACCCCGGGTAAAGAAAAAACATGATTTTTAAATTTTTTATATGACTTTCCCCCGGGGCTTTTTCTATCATCCAAATTAAGTTGTATCAAAACTTTTCTGTAAAGGGCCTTTTTCAAGACTTCATAGCCCCGATTTATCTTGTAGAAGATTAAGCACATTCGGGGATATTGGGTTTTTCATCCATCACAACCAATTTTCCCCCCCCCCTTACCGCCCCTTAATGACTAACAAAATATCCCCCTCTAGATCAAAAAAGGGCCTGCCCCTCCTTCAAAAAGGTTTTCATGGTCCATTTCATCGTACCCGTTCAGATCTCCAAATTTTCCCCCAAAGACAGTTTCAGGGGGGGAATCAAAGCAGGGAAAATGGTTTAAAAAGAGGTGGTCCATCTAAATCCAATTTACATAAGGGGGAGGTAAACGGTCCCTCTTCCCGGAAAGGGCTATCCTCCCTGACATAAGGGTCAACCAAAGTTTTAAAACTCCCCTTAAAACATACCTATTTTCAATCCCCAAAATTTCCCCACAAAAACTTTCAAAACCCCTTTTTGGGGGGAAAAAAAACTGCCCCAATTAAAAATTTTCGGCAAAGAGGGGTTTAGATCTTTGACCCACCCAAAAATCCCCAAAGCTAATTTTTGGAACGAAAGTAAGTCCCCCAAAATTAAAAACCATTTTTTTCCCCCAAAACATCCCTTTGACATTTTGGGAAAATTGGGTTTAAAGATCTGTAATCACCCCCTCAAATTAAACTCTGGGAGTGCTCCTTTTTCCCCCCAGGGGTTTTTGTTGGGGCTGCCTGTCTAAAAAAGGCCCTAGCAAAGCCGAAAGGGCGACGAAAAGAACCCCGGGGTACTGTTTTTCCTTTATTTTTTTTTATTATAGTTATTTCCCCCTCCCCCTTTTTCTCCTTTTTCCCCCACCCCCCCGCCCCCCCCCGACCTGCAAAGGAAAATCTCCTTTCTGGGGGGGGGGTCTTTAGAACTCAGCCTCGGGTGATGAAAATTTCTTTTGCGGGCCCCCCCTTCTAATGTTTTTTAAAAAAAAAGGAGTAATCCCCTCCCTTCCTTAAAATCTTTCCAAGTCCCTTAAAAAAAAAATTTGTTTGCGCTCCTTAAAATAACTTGATTTTTTCTGAATTTTTTTACAAAAATTCGCCCCCTCTTGCAAACAAAAATCCAAAATCAGATACTTTAATTTCAAAAATAAGTTCAGATTTCTTTTTTAAACTCTCCTTTAAATTTTTTCAAGGTTTTTCTCTTTTCTTCCCTTCCCAAGAGTATTTGGGATGAAGCCCTAAAAAAGACCCGAAAAAGCTTCCTTTTTCCCCGCTTGCCAATACTTGTTCCCGATCTTAATCTTTTAGCTTGGGCTAGGGGGGAAAACCTTAATCATCTAGGGATAATTCTTTGTTTTATATAGTTTCTCCAAAAAACTGGGCTTTCCCCCCAAGAGGTGGTAAGTCCTTATGTAAAAAGGGGCAAATCTCTAAAAAGCTAGCTTAATGGAAAAAGGAAATGGGAGGGACTGGGTAGTGGGCCCTTATCTGAAAAAAAATTTTATGTGCTTCACGCCCCAAAAATCCACTGGGGTCTATGTTGGCCAAAAAACAAACCCTGCCCCTTTACCCCAGATAATCTATAAACCAAAAAACAAAAACTTCCCACATACATAGGACTTTTAGGAAAAGAGAAAAAAATAAAAAAAAAAAAAAACTACTCCTTTAAAAAAAACCTTTTAATTTAAATAATTTTAAAACGAAAAATTTTTACAAAATAAAACCCGGGAAAAGAAATGGAAGAAACAAAACCCAAACTTCCCCCAATTAACACCCAAAGATATCTACCAGAAAGGGAACCCCCCCCCGAAAAGGGCGACCTCGAAAAAAAATACCCCCAAACCCATAAACCTCTATAAAGGCGCCCCCTTTTTAAAAACAAAATTTAAAATAGCGGGCGAAATGGGAAAAGATCACCCCGTAGGGAAGGGACCAATTCCCTTCGGCCCTTTTTTTGGGCCCTTTGGATAAAAGCCGCCTCGACTTTTTGGGATGGTTTTTTGGAGCCGGGTTTAAACCCCCTGGGGGCCTACGGCTGAGAATGGACGGGGGGGTTTCCGGGCCCTCTGTGTTTTTCGGGGGGGGCAGGCGCGGCGGGCCTCGCATGCCCCGGGGCCCCCATTTTTGGAACTTTCCGCCCCCATGTGCCCGTACTACCATAACGCGTCAAGATTTCCCCCATCGCGTTAAACCCCACTGTGATCGGGGCTGTTCCAACAACAAATGGGACATGGGGCATTTTACTTTCTGAGACCCCCGGGGTGATCCTCCATGGTTTTTCCAAAGGGGAAATCCAAAAACTGATCAGAAAATTTTAAATTTAAAAGGGGGGGTTTTGTCCCCCCCCTATGTAGGAGGATTCCTGGGGGGCCCATAATTCCCTCGAGGGGGCTATTTGATGGTGGGACCACGAGGACTCACACCACTAAAGGTTGGTTTTCCCCCTTATGGAGTAACCCCCACCCTATCTAAAAAATTTAAACCCCTTTTGATATCCCTATAGATTGGAGATTTTAGGGAATTTTAAACCTTCCCCTTTTTTTTTGGGTTTTAAAGGCCCAAAATATACATATGGTATTATATCAAACCAGTGAATTTCTTATGTTTTTTGAATGATGTTTTATAGATGGATATTGGTATTTTGACCCCCACTGAGAGGGGTCCTGAAATAGGACGAAACGCGTTTTGGGGGGTTATTCTAGCGCAGCTTTTCTTGTCGCCCTATTGATCGAATATACCCATTCGGGGTCAATGGTGCAGATAAGTATTGGCACTTTTAATAAAACCCTTGGTCTATGACTTGTGTAATTGGTCTGCTGTGGGTGTTTTTTGATGGTATTTGGGATGGGGTTAGTCCCGCCTTCCCACTATAGTGCTATAAGCATTTTTTCTTGCGCTCTTTATATCTTTTATTTACCTCCCCAAAAAATCTGTGATCTATTCATTTCGCCGCTAGTAAATTGTTATTATAAGTGGCGCCTTATTATAGGATATGGGTGAGGAGTTTTTTTGGGTCCGCCCTTTTCGGGGCGGGTTTCTCCGTTCTGGTAAGATATCTTAGGGTGTCTAATATAGGAGACAGTTTAGGTTTTGCTGTTCTTCCATTTCTTTGTCCTGGTATTACTTGTATAATTATCGTTTTAGATTATATATTATTAAAAGGTATGTTTTAAAGGAGTAGTTATTTTTTGTTTTTATCTTTATCTCTATTCCTATAGTCCAATGTATGTGGGGAAAGTTTTTTGCTATTTGGTATATAGATTATCTGTGTTAATGGCAGGGTTTGTTTCTACCAACATAGACTCCAGTGGATCGTTGCGTGAAGCACATGACGTTTTTTCAGATAAGGCACTAGCAGCCCCTACCTATTCCCCTACTAAGCTAGCGTATAGGGATCTGACCCGTTTACATAAGGACTATACCACCTCTGGGGGGAAGTCCAGTCTCTTGACACTATATACAACAGAGAATTATCCCTAGAGGATTAAGGATCACCCTAGCACCACTGAAAGATTAAGATCTGACACAGTATTGGCAAGCTGGGAAAAGGAAGTTTGTCGAGTCTTCTTTACGCTTCATGGCAAATACTCTTAGAAGAAGAAAGAGAAGACTTAAAGAAATTCAAGGAGAGTTTGAAAAGTCAATCTGAAATTACTAAGAAATTAAAGTCTGAGTCTGACTTTGATGCAAGAGAGGCTGAATTGTGTAACAAAATTCAGAGACATCAAAGTTATATTAAGGAGCGCAAACAATTTATTTTTTAAGGGACTTGGCAGACTTTAAGGAAGGGAGAGCATACTCCTTTCTATTAAAGAACTTTAAAAAGGGTGAATCCGACACAGATAATCATCATCAGAGCTGAGTTCTCAGAGTCAGAAAGGAGATATTCCTTTGCAGGTCGGGGAGGCAGGGGTAGGGGAAAAAGGTAAAAAGGGGAGAGGTAACTATAATAATAAAAAATCATGGAACAGTACCCCTGGTTCATCGTCGTCCTCTGCTTATGCTATGCCTTTTTTAGACAGACAGCCCCCACAATACCCACTGAGGAACAAGGAGCACTCCCAGAGATAAATTTGAGGGGTGATCTACAGATCATTAACATCTCCCAACGTCAAATGACTGATACTGAAAAACAGGTGTTAAGTAGGGACTACTTTCTTTCCCCACAAAATAGCTTTTAGGGAGTTTGAGTGGGTCAAAGATCCCATCTCTTTGTCCGTAAAGTTAAGTGGGCAAGATTTTTCCACAAAAAGGATTTGAAAGAGTGTGAGGATCTGGGATTAAAAATAGGTGATCTAAGGGGATTTAACACTTTGGTTGATCTTATGTCAGAGAGGATAAGACCTCCGGAGAGGGACCGTTTACCTCTCTATGTAACAGGAGTAAGAAGGCACCACCTCTTCAACCATATTCCTGCATTGATTCCTTCCCCGAAACTGTCATTGAGGAAAATTAAAGAAAAATCTGAACGGAAACGATTAATGGACCATGAAAACCTTTCTAGACAGGAGAGACAGGCCCTTAATGATCTAGGAGAGGGTTTCCTCGATAGTTATTAAGGGCTGGGGGAAATAAGGGGGGAATGTGGTTGTGATGGATGTAAACCAATATTACAGAATGTGCTTAAATCTTCTACAAGATAAATCTGGCTATGAAGTCTTGATAAAGGTCCCTACAGCAACTGTTTTGATACAACTTAAGGGGATGATGGATGAAGCTCTGGGTAGTCATATAATTAGTAAACAAGAACATGCTTTTCTTCTACCCAAGTTCCCTAGAAAAGCTACGTTCTATGGCCTGCCTAAAGTACATAAGGGACTTAATCCCCTTAGAGGTAGGCCCATAGTATCGGGGATAGGGAGTTTAACCCAGAACTTAGGCGTATATGTGGACAGCGTTTTGAGGGATTTTGTTTACGTCGTTATCTTCCTATATCAGAGACACCTCTGACTTACTTCTTAAACTGGAGGGCATAACGGTTGATGGAGATACTCTGTTGTGTGGCATAGATGTTGAAGCTTTGTATTCTTCTATTCCACACGACAGGGGATTAGAAGCAGTGAAATATTTCTTGGAAAACCGAGGGGACTCCAATTTAAGAAAACAAAAATGAGTTTTTTTCTGTCCCTTTTGAAATTCTCATTAGAGAATTCATCTTTGTCTTCGATCGGAAGGTCTAAACCCCCAGCTCAGGAGCACTGCGATGGGAGCCCGATGGCTCCCACAACGCTAATTTTTTTGCTCCTGGCTGGTGGGAGAACACCAGTTGTCTTCAATGAAGAGGAGGGGAATGTATGGACAGGGCCATGCATGATGTGGGCAAGATATATTGACGAAAATCTTTATACTTTGGAAAGGTGACCCTTTTCATCTTTTACCAACGTCGTGGAGTCGTTAAATAAAAACGTAATTAGAGTAAGATTCACATTCACTGCTAATGACTATACTATACCGTTCCTCGATCTTACTATCTCAAAAAATGCTGACTACACACTAAGCACTAAGGTCCTTTTAGGAAGGAGACGCCACTAATAGCCCCCCTCAGGTGGATAGTTGTCACCCGAGACCACTTGTGAGAGGAATTCCTAGGGCAGTAAACTTCGCCTGAGGAGAAAATTGTTCTGATACTTATAGTTTTCAATATTCAAGCCAGAGACCTAAAAGGGGGAGGTTTTTTTTGCTAGAGGATACCCCCAATCTTCTCTTAAAGAGGGATATCAAAAGGCGATGCCCTGAGGATACGGGCCTTTTCTTTTGATCCCCAGGGCTACGCAAAAAAAATTATGGGGATACTGAGAGGAATGATCTTCGGATCATGGTGAATACAACCCACAGGCAGATAAGAATTCATGATATTATCAAAAAATATTGGGGGGAATACTGCTACAAGATGATTTCTCTTAAGGAATATTGCCTGCTACCCCCCTAATCACCTACCGAAAGGGGCGGGAGCCTACGAGATAGATTGGTGAGAAGCCATTTTGTGGCCCCACAAAGGGAAACCTGCTAGGGAGACAACCAAATGGCTTTCTTAAATGCGGCAGGTGTAAATTTTGGTCCAATTTGTTGCAGGATTTTTAAAACATTTGGCAACATTGACAATCCTTCTAAATATACCATTAGAGGATTCATCAACTGTACGTCTGTTGGTGTTGTCTACCTGGCCACTTGCCCCTGTGGGCTTAACTATGTTGGAAAAACACGCAGAGAGTTTAGGAGAAGAATTGGTGAGCATATTGGTGACATCAAAAAACAACATGATACACCAATTGCAGAAAACCCTGTGGGAAAAACATGATGGTTTAAAAGTGATTGTAATGCAAATTTGGAGGTATCGATCTAGTGAAACCCCCTTTGAGAGGTGGTGATTGGGACAGACTCATTTTACAGCGTGAAACACAGTGGATTTATAGACTCAATTGTGTGTTTCCGAGGGGGTTAAATGAGTCATTGTCCTTTATGTGTTTTCTGTAATAGTCTTCTGGATATATTTTTTTTTACACGTGCATAACCCTCATTTAAACACAGATTCCCCTATTTGTGATATATTTGTATGCCAGTTATCTATTTTTTATCTTATCATGTGTACTATGCTATATTTGGATAGGGCTGTATAGACACTCGCTCTGTTGTGGCTATTTGATCATGTGTTAACACATATGGTCGCAGCGGTATTCTTCCTATGTTTTGATTTTCATTTTGGCTGTTATGTGCTATTTGACCTTTGCTGCGCTCCCTTCGGGTTATGGGCGGGTTTGGGTAATGCCTCTCTCGACTTTTTGGGATGTTTCCTGGAGCCGGGTTACCCTGCTGGGGTGCCTACGTGCAGATGAATGGACGCGGGGTTTCCTGCAGTCTGTGTTTTTCGGGCGCAGGCGCGGCGGGCCTCGGCGATGCCGGCGCCGCCATTTTTGGGAAATTCCACGCATGCGCAAATACAATACCATAAAAGCGTTCACGAGTTAGCCCCATGGGGCGTTAGAACCACACTGTGATCGGTGCTGTTCCAACTCACTGCAGACATGCGCATGTACTTTCTGAGACGCCGGGGTGATTTCCTCATGTTATCCAAAAATGAGTACACTGATCTGATATAATTAATAGGGGGCGTTTGTCCCTCTATGTAGGAGGAGTTTCCCCTGGGGGCTATTTTATTCCCTCGAGGGTGCTATTTGATGTGGGACACTGAGGACCACACCAACTATGTGAGTTCCCACTTTATGGAGTAAACACCAACTTTCCCATCTATGAAATGAACCCTTTTGATATCCCTATAATTGGAGATTCAGGGAATTTAAAGCCTTCCCTTTTTCTTGGTTTAGGCAATATATACATATGGTATTATGATCTAACCAGTGAATTTCTTATGTTTTTTGAATGATGTTTTATAGATGGATATGTGGTATGTGAAAAAATCCTATCTGAAATGTATATGGATAATAAAAGTGGTGTTTTGCACCTATCAAATACACCTGCGGTGACGACAAAATTGCTGTATTCAAATTTAAGTGCAAGGTGGAAACCATGAACAAAGCCCGGCCTGCGCCAAAGCGAAAAAAACACCTATCTGAAATGTATACGGATAATAAAAGGTATTTTTTTGCTCCTATCAAATACACCTGCGGTGACGACAAATTGCTGTATTCAAATTTAAGTGCAAGGTGGATCTATGAACAAAGCTGGCCTGCGCCAAAGTGAAAAAAACACCTATCTGAAATGTATACGGATAATAAAAGGTATTTTTTGCACCTATCAAATACACCTGCGGTGACGACAAAATTGCTGTATTCAAATTTAAGTGCAAGGTGGATCTATGAACAAAGCTGGCCTGCGCCAAAGTGAAAAAAACACCTATCTGAAATGTATACAGATAATAAAAGGTATTTTTTGCACCTATCAAATACACCTGCGGTGACTACAAAATTGCTGTATTCAAATTTAAGTGCAAGGTGGCTCTATGGACAAAGCTGGCCTGCGCCAAAGTGAAAAAAAACACCTATCTGAAATGTATACGGATAATAAAAGTGGAGTTTTGCACCTATCAAATACACCTGCGGTGATGACAAAATTGCTGTATTCAAATTTAAGTGCAAGGTGGATCTATGAACAAAGCTGGCCTGCGCCAAAGTGAAAAAAACACCTATCTGAAATGTATACGGATAATAAAAGGTATTTTTTGCACCTATCAAATACACCTGCGGTGACGACAAAATTGCTGTATTCAAATTTAAGTGCAAGGTGGATCTATGAACAAAGCTGGCCTGCGCCAAAGTGAAAAAAACACCTATCTGAAATGTATACGGATAATAAAAGTGGAGTTTTTCACCTATCAAATACACCTGCGGTGACTACAAAATTGCTGTATTCAAATTTAAGTGCAAGGTGGCTCTATGGACAAAGCTGGCCTGCGCCAAAGTGAAAAAAACACCTATCTGAAATGTATACGGATAATAAAAGTGGAGTTTTGCACCTATCAAATACACCTGCGGTGACTACAAAATTGCTGTATTCAAATTTAAGTGCAAGATGGACCTATGAACAAAGCTGGCCTGCACCAAAGTGAAAAAAACACCTATCTGAAATGTATACGGATAATAAAAGTGGAGTTTTTGCACCTATCAAATACACCTGCGGTGATGACAAAATTGCTGTATTCAAATTTAAGTGCAAATTGGATCTATGAACAAAGCTGGCCTGCGCCAAAGTGAAAAAAACACCTATCTGAAATGTATACGGATAATAAAAGGTATTTTTTGCACCTATCAAATACACCTGCGGTGACGACAAAATTGCTGTATTCAAATTTAAGTGCAAGGTGGCTCTATGGACAAAGCTGGCCTGCGCCAAAGTGAAAAAAACACCTATCTGAAATGTATACGGATAATAAAAGTGGAGTTTTGCACCTATCAAATACACCTGCGGTGATGACAAAATTGCTGTATTCAAATTTAAGTGCAAGGTGGATCTATGAACAAAGCTGGCCTGCGCCAAAGTGAAAAAAACACCTATCTGAAATGTATACGGATAATAAAAGGTATTTTTTGCACCTATCAAATACACCTGCGGTGACGACAAAATTGCTGTATATAAATTTAAGTGCAAGGTGGATCTATGAACAAAGCTGGCCTGTGCCAAAGTGAAAAAAACACCTATCTGAAATGTATACGGATAATAAAAGTGGAGTTTTTCACCTATCAAATACACCTGCGGTGACTACAAAATTGCTGTATTCAAATTTAAGTGCAAGGTGGCTCTATGGACAAAGCTGGCTCTATGGACAAAGCTGGCCTGCGCCAAAGTGAAAAAAACACCTATCTGAAATGTATACGGATAATAAAAGGTATTTTTTGCACCTATCAAATACACCTGTGGTGACGACAAAATTGCTGTATTCAAATTTAAGTGCAAGGTGGATCTATGAACAAAGCTGGCCTGCGCCAAAGTGGAAAAAAAACACCTATCTGAAATGTATACGGATAATAAAAGTGGAGTTTTGCACCTATCATATACACCTGCGGTGACGACAAAATTGTTGTATTCAAATTTAAGTGCAAGGTGGATCTATGAACAAAGCTGGCCTGCGCCAAAGTGAAAAAAACACCTATCTGAAATATATACGGATAATAAAAGTGGAGTTTTTTCACCTATCAAATACACCTGCGGTTAATAAAAACCCATTGCAATGCAGGGTCTAAACTCTAAACACAGTCTGGGCTGCACAATATCCACTCTCCTTTAAAGAGCCTGTCTGTCTGTCTGTGTTCGCCCGTCACATTATTATGACCACTTCCTACTTTCAGTGTTAGAAGCTCATGAAGGCAGTCACTTGGGATGAGCTGGTTTGGTATGTATGTAAGGTGTGTGATAGGCTGTCTGCACACATATCCCTTGTTGCTGTCATAAGTAAAAGGGGTGATTTACCAGAGTTTCAAAATGAGATATTATTGTATTTCGGGCCAAGTGCAGCATTTCTGAAAATATTCAGTTTGTGAACTGTTCTTGTGCTGCTGTGGTGAAAGTGTATCATAAGTGGATGGATGACACTATTGTGAATAAGCGACAAGGAAACAGTGATGGGGAGGTGAATGTTGGCTATGAAGATTCCTGAGGGCATGCCAATTCCCTCAGCAGAGCAACTCTCCACCCCAAGGGAAAAAAGGGAGCTACCAGACATTGTATAAAAAAAACATTTCAGTAAACCCCTACCGTAGGGGGCGATGAAGCACAAAGATGGTCAATGCACCTCTGCCACGAAGTTGCATTGGCAGAAAAGACGTCAATTTTCATGGAATTATTGGACTTAAATTTCTGTTGATTGAAAAAGAGTTACCTTTTATGATGAACCCTAATTCATTCTGCATTTTTTTAGTTACCTTCATGACTGGGGTGTGTATGAGGGACAACAGAAAGACAGAGGAGAGGACAAAGGGAGCGGTAGAAGTTGGCCTGTGCCATGTCACAGTGACTATATCCTCACGACCAACTCCCCTCATTCTCCCCCAACGCCTGGCACCAGTGAAAATGGGTTCTGCACTTAGAATGACTGGTGGAATGTCTTCCAGGGCACACTCTATTGGTGGTCTCTCGCTCAACTGCCCGTGATGATGTTAAGTCCCCTTTTGTTGGGTTGCAATAGAGGACAGGAGAAATGGGTTAAGTTTCAACTGAGCCGCCTTTTTCCTGCCAATGATGTATACAAATGGGAATGGGTGTTTTTCTTACACAAACATTTCCATCAGTCCAAGCTATACAGCCATGCAGTACATGAGCAGTAATTTCACACTTCAAAATCCTTATGAGTGATTTCCAGACTAAGTGGAGCTTGCCTTGACACCCACGTGTGCTGAGCAATCCTAAGATAAATTGGGTACTGGGCCAAGTCAGAAGCTACTGAGTCCCAAAGGCCATGAGGTCTCGCGTGACAATCTTTACCTCATGATTCCTTGGAATTCAAAGTCCTGCTACCAGGTAAACTGCTGCTTCCATCTTCTTCTAAGCTGTTCCTCTCTCATCAATTCTCTCCCATGCATCCAAGGAGGAAAGTGTGAAGCTGTCTCCTGAGCCCAAGGGACAGCTAAGCCTATGTCATGGTGGAACCACCTCTGACTAGCTCAGAGCAAGATATTCATTTGATTAACCCAAGAAGAGAGAACCATAGAAACTAAACTTGCCTGACTTATATGACCTCTCTTACACTCCTGGGCCCTTTTCCCGGGGGAACCACACTCCTACGAGGTGTTTGGCTGTAAAAACTCATTTACATTCGAAAAGCACTAACGTACACTTTTTCAACTCAACAGCAGACATGTGTTCAAGCTGTCAGCAGAGTTACAGAGGGTCACAAAGACATTCCTCATAGCACAAAAAAAACCATTAACCCCCTACCGACATCGGACGTATGAGTATGTTCTAATGCCGGTAAGTGGCTTTGTAGCCGATTATAGCACAGGATGGTGCCGGCGCCATCATGTACTGTGTAACCGCAAAGGTGGCTGTGGCGTCAAAATCAATAACAAATGGTGCCGCGCACTGTTCCCCACTTCGATTGGGGCACCCGCGGTGAAGTTGTGGTCTCCCAATCGGTTAATATGTCAGTTGGAAGCCTTGTGAAGGCGTCCATCACCGCCATGTTTTCTGCTTTACTACTTTCTGCAATAGGCAGGAAGTAGTAAAAACCCCACTTTGTACACCAAATGCTTTTGTACACAATGCATTAAGCTGCATAAACAATCACACCCCCTGGTGGTGAAGTACTTTAGGGGGACTGAAAGTTAAAGAAAAAAAATGTTGTAAAGTGTAAAGAAAAAAAAAAAAGTTAAAATCACCCGTTTGGCCATTTTACAAATAAAAAAAAAATAATAAAAAAGTTATACATATTTGGTATTGCCGCATCTGAAAAAGTCCGATCAAAATTAAAAAAAAAACTCTTTATCCCATATGCTGAACACCATAGAAGAAAAAAAATCCCAAATTGCATTTTTTTTGGTCATTTTATATCCCTTAAAAATTGTAATAAATTTAATCAAAAAAGTCGCATGTATTTCAAACTGGTAGAAATAAAAATTACAATTCAGCCCGCAAGAAATGCACTCTCACTCAAAATCCAAGGGGTTAGTACAAAAAAAATTATTTGGGCGCAGTACTATAACGCCCACCCCAAATTTTCAAAAATGGAAAATTTTTAAATTTTTTTTTTTGATACCAAAACAAATAAAAACCCCACATGTTTGGTATTAGTGGATCTTTTTAAAAGTAGAATACAGATAACTTTGTGAAAAGCAAAAACACTCGCAAACCGGGCAAGTACGTTTTTTTCACATTTTTCCCACTTAGAACTTTTTTTTTGGGCCCTTTCCCCTATTTCATGGGAATTGAAGACACCATTAGAAAGAACATCTGGCTCTGGGAAGACGGGGAGGAAAAAACAAATGTGAAAAAATAGGCCTTTGTATTTGCAAGGGGTTAAAGTAATGTATAATAACGTCAACATTTATACATTACATTTGGGCATTTGTAGCAAGAAACATTAGAGGAAAAACACCCTTTTTTAACCATTACTAGAATACAATCTGGTGGTTGCAGTGTTATGGTTTGGGAAATGTTTTTAAGGCATTCTATGGGAACACTCATCTATGTAGGAGGCACTCTCAATCAATTTGAGTTTGAGTCCACCGTTGCAGATCACGTACTCCTATACATGCTGTTTGTCTTCCCTGGAGTGGATGGTATCTTCCAGAAGGACAATATCCCATGGTTAGAAATTACCAACATTGGTTGGAAGAGCATGACCAAGACTTTTAAGCACTGCTCGGACCTGCTAATTTCTAAAACTTGAACCCAGTTAAGCATGTGTGGGACCACCTTGATCGCTGTGTTCGCTCTATGGATCCTCCCCCACATACCCTACATAAGTTATGGATGCACTGCAGTCATCATGGCTTCAGATACCTTTGTTGGAGATCAGCAAGTTGTGCAAAAAGAGAAAAAATTGAAAAGTTGGACAATGCATTCTAAAAATTTTAAAGAGGCCCATTTTTTGCATTCAAAAAAATTTTTAACAAACTTTTTGTTTTATCCAAAAATTCCCAAACCCAAAGTCAAAAAATTTCCAAAATTTTTGTGAATAGCGCAAGTTATTTTAAAAAATCAAAACACCCCTCTTTCTCTTACAAGCACTCTTACTATGAAGGTAAAAGCTTTTAAAATAAGCAAATAAAAATGTATGGTTTTTAGAAGTGCTCATCTGTGCTGTTCTGTAATTCCCCGTGGTTGGGGAAATTTCCCTTCATTTTATTGATTATATATTTTTGGGACTTTTTCTAATATACATGTTTTTTTTTCTGCTATGTATCAATATAATGTTACTGAATTGAGTACTTGAAACTCACTTTGAAAGTATCATGAACCCCTTTACCACAAATACTGTGGAATAACACTGGTACTGAATGCAATATATAAAATGTACTAGGTAGAAAAAATGTTTGTGTTATCGTTACGACAAATAGAGGACTGCAGGTCAGCTATACAAATTTCTAAATTGTATTCTTTTAAATCAAGAGGACAACCTTATGGAACGTTGGACTGCTGAACCAAAAAAAAACATGTTCGTCTCTTGTCCTTATATGTTAGTTCTTCTACATTTCATGGTAGAAATTATATTGGATTATATTGGATCATATAATTAAGAGAATAGAAGTTCAGCAGTTTGGTCTGTCCATTATGGGGATGGACAACAAACTGTAATTATAATTTTTTTCAACTTTTGACATCATTGTGCCATGTCAAACATTTTAATCAATGGGCATCCCGGTGCTGAGCCCACCGCTGATTGCTTAAATTAATTTTTCATGTATTTAAGCTTATAAAGGGGAAATAATGTGAGTGATTTATATCATATTCCAGTCAGAATGAAATGTGCTAAATTTACTGAAGAGGTACATGGCTTTAAATAAATTAGGTGCATCTTGGACTGTAAAGGAAAGTGGAATTTAGGATTTGCATTATAGACTTCCCGTCTTATAATTAATTCTAAATATGTTGGAAAGTTACTGGCCTTGCCCCTTTTTGGTCAACCCCTCTACTTTTTAAAAGTGACAAGAGGAAAAAAAAAGTCACAACTTTTAATGCAAATGTGGCATGTACCAACATTTTTGAGCAGTGAAACTGGTTTTCTGACAGTAGAAATACTCAGTAGTCTGTCAGGACATGATGGAAAATAGAAGACAAGAAGCATACCTACCTCCTGAAAGCTGTTGTTCTATTGCTGCAGCCATCCTGGTGATACCAGCAGTAGCTTTGAATGTTCATTGTTCACATGATACAGTGGGGAAAAAAAAGTATTTAGTCAGCCACCAATTGTGCAAGTTCTCCCACTGAAAAATATGAGAGAGGCCTGTAACTGACATCATAGGTAGACCTCAACTAGAGAGACAAAATGAGAAAACAAATCCAGAAAATCACATTGTCTGATCTGGAAAGAATTTATTTTCAAATTATGGTGGAAAATAATTATTTGGTCAATAACAAAAGTTCATCTCAATACTTTGTCATATATCCTTTATTGGCAATAACAGAAATCGAATGTTTTCTGTAAGTCTTCACAAGGTTGACACACACTGTTGCTGGTTTGATGGCCCATTCCTCCATGCTGATCTCCTCTACATCAGCTGTCGCTGGGCAACAAGGACATTCAATTCCCTCCAAAGGTTTTCTATGGGGTTGAGATCTGGAGACTGACTAAGCCACTCCAGGACCTTGAAATGCTTCTAACAAAGCCACTCCTTCGTTGCCCTGGCGGTGTGCTTGGGATCATTGTCATGCTCAAAGATACGTTTCAACTTCAATGCCCTTGCTGATGGAAGGCAGTTTGCATTCAAAATCTCATGGTACATGGCTCATTCATTATTTCATGTACACGGATCAGTCGTCCTGATCCCTTTGCAGAGAAACAGCCCCAAAACATGATGTTGTCACACCTATGCTTCACAGTAGATATGGTGTTTTTTGGATGCAACTCAGCATTCTCTCTCCTCCAAGCACGACGAGTAGTGATGAGTGATTTAATCGAGAAAAGTTGAAATCGTGCCGATATTCACGTTTAATGAGTTCTCAATTCGATTTAATCTTTTCCCTTAATAATCGTGATCGCAGATTCAGATCGCACCATTTTCGCAGCTTCCTGTACTTTTGGCGGCCAGCCAATCAGCGCAGAGCACAGAGGAGGGTCAAGAACATCACCAGCGGGGGGTGTAGGGATCTCATTGGTTGCTTCCAGACTGTGAACTGAACGCATCTCTCTTTTTGCACCGCTTTTTTAAAAGCAGGCAGACACCAGTTGCCAGTGTTTTCATAAAGGAAAAGCTGCTAGATAGATTAGGGTACAGCAAGATTAAGCAATTCTAGACAGCATTAGTCAGAGAATTGGAAACAGCTGCATTGCTGTAAACTTCCTTGGTTCAGTTTCTGAAGGGGTGTGCTTGGTTCGGGGGTCAGCTTCTGCATCAGACACAACTACGTTAATCTCACATATCAAATCACTGTGAGATGGCAGCATATTTTATTTCTGCATTGCCCTAAACTTCCTGGCAGCAGTTTCTGAGGAGGAGGGGCGCTTGGTTGTGGGGGGAACTTCTACATCAGACACAGCTATGTTAATCTCTCATAAAAAATCACTGTTCTATAGAGTTTTCTGGAAAATGTCATTCCTTGGCCACAGCGACTGTGCTGCAGTATGATAGGGACAGCCAGTGTACAGGACACTTAAGAAATCAGCCCTAAACAGAAATAGCTTTGATACACAGTTTTTTGGCAGAAAACTTCATGCTAAAAGACCACATTTCAGAGATATTCCGTAGAAAACATTTCTATTTCTACCCCTGGTTGTCAGTTGTCAGAAAAGACCAAATTTCTTAGATAATAAGTAGAAAAATATTGTATTTGTACGCCTGGTTGTCAGTTGTGGGAAAAGATCACATTTCAGAGATATTCCATAGAAAAATTTCTATTTCTACCCCTGGTTGTCGGTTGTCAGAAAAGACCGCATTTCTTAGATAATCCATAGAAAATTATTCTATTTGTACTCCTGGTTGTCAGTTGTGGGAAAAGACCAAGTTTCAGAGATAGTCCGTAGAAAAAAAGTCTATAGCTAGCCCTACTTGGCTGTTGTAAATTACAAGGCCTGAAGCAAGGACACTGTTGATTCGGTGTTACAGTTCTTCCATAAAATTGCATTTCACAGATATTCGATAGAAACAATTCTGTTTCTAATCCTAGTTGCCAGTTGGAAATTATAGGGATTTAAGAACATTTGTGATTTGCTGTCTTTGCAGTACAGTTCTTCAATAAGAGATTGTGAACAAATCTTCTATACCTTTTTAATATTTATCTTTCTGAACATGGAGCGAATTACAGGTGGTAAGCGGGCAAGGAGGGGTGTAGGACATTGAGCTTGAGATACGAGACAAGGCGCTCCTTCCAGTGATCCGGACAACACGCATGCAAGCACATAGTCAGTTGCAGGACCGTCAGGCCTGTCATCGCTCGGTCGGTTATCTGTGAATCTCAGTAATGAAGCGCGTCACCAATCTGTTCTTCAGTCATTAACACAACCTGCATCCAGTGGTTTTACCGTCTCGTCCTCTCAGTCATGGCCACAAATGTTGTCATCATCATCGTAAGCATCAGTCCAACCTGAAGCAAACGCATCCCAAATGTCAAAAGGCATTTCAAAAGTTCAAGAGGCCAAAGAAGATGATTTTGTCTGCTCTGACGCCCAGTCGCTGATGCTGTCAGAAGAGAAGGAAGCTGGTCAGTCGTCAGAAATCCCGAGCGGTCAGCAACACCCTGCAGTGCCTGTGGCTTCTAGCCCGCAGCTTCAGGATGTAGGCTGTCAGGACGAGAAAGTCACCTGTGATGATGATGTTGATAATGACATTGCGGATCCATCGTGGTATTTTCAGCAGCATTTGCTTGCGAGCGCTTCATCAATGGACGAGGAGAAAGACGATGGGGTAGTATCAGTGTGGGTCCGGCCTCAGAAAGGGAGAGGGCGGTCGCACAAGTCCACTGAGATTATTCCACCAGCCATGGTCAGTGGTGGCAGCAGAAACACCGCTACTAGGTTATCACCATTGAAAAGGTTCAGGACCTGTGAAGCCTGGGCTTTTTTCAATCAAGCCTCAGATTTGCTGAGCAACGTCATATGCTGGATTTGCCATCAATGGTCAGTAGAGGAAAGAATCTAAAGTGTTTAACCACCACGAACATGAATTGGCACATGCATCTAAAAGCAAGCATCTAAAGCAAGAGGAGTCACTTGGAGAACAAAGGTCACACAGGTCCTGGGATTACAACCACTGTGACACCCTCTGTCTCCTCCTCCTCTGCCACTTCTAAGACCAATCCTTCCTCTGCTGCCCATGTCCCAGAGCGGCATGAGCAAACACCATTCCCAGTGCCAGACACTGTCGCCCAATTACCATCACCACCACCACCAGAGACACAGCCTTCCACCAGTTTGACCTGCATGCCGTACAATGGCCAGTCTAGCAGCCAGCCTTCTGTGTACCAGGTGTAGGAGCAGAAGAAACGCTTTCACCCCAACCATCCTAAAGCCAAAAGCCTGAATGTCGGTATTGCCAGGCTCTTCGCCTTGGAAATGTTGCCTTTCCGACTGGTGGACACATCATGGCCCTTGCCTACCCCCAATACCAGATGCTGAGTAGGCATTTCTTTTCCCGAAAAGCCGTCCCTGCCCTGGCCAGCCACGTGTCAGAAAACCTCTGCAGCGCCTTGGCTGCATCTGTGTATAGCAAAGTCCATCTGACCACAGATACATGGACTAGTAAGCACGGTCAAGGGTCTTACATCTCTGTGACAGCTCACTGGATGAGTTGGGTGGATGTGGATGTCTCTGGTGATGATGGTGGGTCTCAGGCTCAGCGCACACTCTTCCACACTGCTGGGATGGTGCAGGTTTCCAAGCCCCAAGCTCCACGGGTAGCATCACGTGCCAAGAGAAACCAGGCCATATTTAAATTAATGTGTCCTGGAGACCGTCAACACATAGGTCAAGAGCTGTGGATGGCTCTGTGCAATGAGACCGAACAGTGGCTGGGTGACAAGAACTTGGCGCCAGGTAAGGCAGTGTGCGACAACGGGAAAAATCTCCTTGCTGCTCTTAAGATCGGTAGGCTTGCGGACATCCCTTGCCTGGCACACGTCATGACCCTGGCGCTATCTGGGTCTTGACTGCCTACTGAGGAAGGCTCGAGGTCTGAGCTCACACTTCCGGCGTTTGCACCCTGCTTCGGCCCAACTGGCTGCTTTGCAGCTTCATCTTGGCATCCTCGTCAACCGTCTCATTGTTGACGTGGCAAAACGCTGGAATTCCGCCCTCCACATGCTCCAGCGATTGTGGCAGCAGCGTAATGCCATTATGCAGTATGAAGTGGCGCATGGCCTGACAAGCGGTGGTGTGGACATCGGGGTGTTGAGCCAATAGTAAAGCTTTTGTTGAAAAATTACTCATTTCTTCTTGAAAATTTTAAGTAGTGTCAATGGTTTTGGGGTCATGCTGCTGTAAAAGACAGTAATAGTCAAGGTCCTATTCCAAAAAATCTTGTTTCAAACAGTCATTTCTTCCTCAAAAATTTAAAGAGTGTCAAAAAGTTCATTTTTGCTGCTTTTGGAGTCATGCTGCTATAAAAGACAATGATATTCAAGGTTCTATTCAAATAAATCTTGTTTCAAATACTCATTTCTTCTTGCTAATTTTATTCTGAGTGTCCATAATGACATTTCTGCTGTTCTTGGGGTCAGGCTACTGTAAAAGAGGTGCCAGGGGTGCAAATAGGGCAGTACTCCTGTCAGTGGCCCTAATCAAAAAGGGGCCCAGTGATATGGTAAAAATAGGAACTATTTATGTGTGAGCCCCAGTTGGTTTAGCTGCCTGGGGCCCTGAAATGTTTAATAGATGACTGATGGCAGCCCTGGCTACCACCGCATCCACTATAACTACGGCCCTGTCAACTGAACCTCCGTGTTCCCCGTTGGGATGTTCTATCTGCCACCACATATATGATATGTTCTTTGACCCTGGTTAAAAAAGAGATAGGGGGCTCCTGCCAGTTACCATGTGCCATTTCCAATGTCTTCTTACCTGTCAAAGGAACCCGTAGCAGCTGCTACCGTTGTACTTACTATAGCTACGCAGTCCTCATCTATTCAACTCCTTGCTGCAGTTTTGGAGGAGCAGCCAGTATACCAGACTGGTTTCTTCCATAAGACCCTATTTCACAGATAGTCGATAGAAACACTTTTGTTTATAATCCTAGTTGCCAGTAGGAAATTATAGGGATTTAAGAACTCTTGTGATTTGCTGTCTTTCAAGTACATTTCTTCAATAAGAGACTGTGAACCAATCTTCCAGACCTTTTTAATATTTATATTTTTGAACATGGCCTGTCATCGCTTGGTCAGGTCTCTGTGCGGCTCATTTCTGAAGAGCGGCGCCAATCTGTTCTTCAGTGGTTAACACACCCTGCATCCAGAGGTTTTAACTCCTCTTCCTCTCAGTCACGGCCACACATATCAACATCATCATCAGTCCAAACTAAAGCCAAATGTCACCCAATAAACAGACCCCACTGGATAATCCATATTCTGAAGAGCCCATTTATCACACATTGCGGTTGGGGTCAGAAGGCATTTCAAAAGGTCAAGAGGCCCAAGAGGATGATTTTGTCTGCTCTGATGCCCAATTGCTGATGCCCTCAGAGGAGGAGAAGGAAGCCGTTCCTCTCTTTTGGCTGGACTCGCCATTTTTAAGGTGCGAAAATGACAAACACAAGAGGCAAAAGGCGTGGAACCCGGTATATGTTCTCCAGACCCTTCCTTAACATGAAGTTCTGCCTTTGTCAACATACATGCGCATCTACAAGAAGGGCAACATTGTGTACATTAAGGGTATGGGCATGATACAAAAAGGCATGTCAACTAAATGCTATCATGGCAAGACTGACAGGATCTACAATGTTAAACAAGAGGAAGAAAACGAGAGGAAGAAAAGGAAGCTAAGGAGAAGGGCACCTGGGTGGAACTGGAACATCAGCCAGTGTTGTCAAGTGAAGCTCACTTCATCCCAACTTGTGGAAAGGAACCTTAACACCTTGAGCCCATTCCCGACGAGTTTATGGCATAATGTGACAATATACTTTGCAAAATATTCCATTGTTGCTAAGCATAAAGATGTAATGGTGCTACCTAAGGCTTTTTCGAATTTTATATGGCGGGGCAAGCGTTCTCATATAGGCAAAAATTTCGCAAGCGCTACCCAGGTCTTGACTGTCTTCTGAGGAAGAGTCGAGGTCTTAGCTCACACTTCTGGCATTTGCACACTACTTCGGCCCGACTGTCCGTGTTGCTGAGCCATCTGGACATCCCCGTCAACAGTCTGCATTTCTTCATGCAAATTTTATTGGGAGTGTCCATAAGGGCATTTTGGCTGGTCTTAGGGTCATGCTGCTTTAAAAAGACAGCGATATTCAATGTCCTATTCAGAAAAATCTTGTTTTAAATATTCATTTCTTCCCGCAGATTTTACTCTGATGGTCAATAAAGGCATTTTTGCTGCTTTTGTGGTCAGGTTACTGTAAAAGACACCAATAGTAAAGGTCGTATTGAAAAAAAGCTGATGTCACATACTCATTTCAAATTTCACATGACTCAAGGCAATCAAAATGAACAGCGGTTACTGGGTGGCCACCCTCCTTGATCCACGTTCCAAATCAAAAGTCAGCAATTTCCTTCCACCCACTCAATTTGACAGTAGAATGCAGGAATTTGAGACAGAGCTCATTGACTAACTGGAGACATCTATTGCGTATTCTTCACGTTCTAGTGCCACAGTGGAACAATGTCAGCAACGTTACAGCAGTAGAATGGCAAGTAGCCGTAGCAACAGCAGAAAAACATCTTGTTTGAAATAGTCAATTTCTTACTGAGAATTTTTGAGGGTCCATAAGGGCATCATGGCTGGTTTCGTGGTCATGCAGCAGTAAAAGACAGCAATAGTCAATGTCCTATTCACCAAAATATTGGTTCAATTACTTATTTCTTCTGGCAAATTTTATTCTGAGGGTCCATAAGGGCATCTGTGCTGGTTTTGGGGTCAGGTCACTGTAAAAGACACCAATAGTAAAGGTCATAATGAAAAAAAGCTTATTTCACATACTCATTTCAAATTTAACATACCTCATGGCAATCAAAATGAACATCGGTTACTGGGTGGGCACCCTCCTTGATCCACGTACCAAATCAAAAGTCAGCAATTTCATTCCACCCACTCAATTTGATAGTAGAATGCAGAAATTTGAGACAGAGCTCATTGACCAACTGGAGACATCTATTGCGTATTCTTCACGTTCTAGTGCCACGGTGGAACAACGTCAGCAACGTTACAGCAGTAGAATGGCAAGTAGCTGTAGCAGCAGCAGCATTGGAAAAAATGTTGTTTGAAATAGTCAATTTCTTATTGAGAATTTTTATTCTGAGGGTCCATAAGGGCATCTGTGCTGTTTTCGTGGTCATGCTGCGGTAAAAAACAGCGATAGTCCATGTCCTATTCACTAAAATATTGGTTCAGTTACTTATTTCTTCTTGCAAATTTTATTCTGAGGGTCCATAAGGGCATCTGTGCTGGTTTTGGAGTCAGGTCACTGTAAAAGTCACCAATAATAAAGGTCATATTGAAAAAAGCTTATTTCACATACTCATTTCAAATTTCACATGTCTCAAGGCAATCAAAATGAACAGTGGTTACTGGGTGTCCACCCTCCTTGATCCACACTCCAAATTAAAAGTCAGCAATTTCTTTCCACCAACTCAATTTGACTGTAGAATGCAGGAATTTGAGACAGGGCTCATTGACCAGCTTGTGACATCTATTGCATCTTCTTCACGTTCTAATATCACGGTGGAACAACGTCAGCAACAGAATGGCAAGTAGCTGTAGCAGCAGCAACAGCAGCATTGGAAAAAATCTTGTTTGAAATAATAAATTTCTTAATGCGAACTTTTATTTTGAGGGTCCATAAGGGCATCTTTGCCGGTTTTGTGGTCATGCTGCGGTAAAAGACAGCAATAGTCAATGTCCTATTCACTAAAATATTGGTTCAATTACTTATTTCTTCTGGCAAATTTTATTCTGAGGGTCCATAGGGGCATCTGTGCTGGTTTTGGGGTCATGCTGCTGTAAAGGAAAGTGATAGTCACTGTCCTATTCACAAAAATCTTGTTTGAAATACTGATTTGTTCTTGCTAATTTTATTCTGAGTATCCATTAAGGAATTTTTGCTGGTTTTGGGGTCAGGCTACTGTAAAAGGGATGCCAATGGTGCCAGTAGGGCAGTACTCCTGTCAGTGGCCCTAATCAAAAATGGACCCAGTGATATGTTAAAAATATAAAGTAGTAATGGGTGGGCGCTCCATTTGATTTAACTGCATTTGGCCATAAAACGGTTAATAGATGACTGATGGCAGCCCTGGCTCCCACCACACCCACTCTAACTACGGCCCTGCCAGCTGAACCTCCGTGTTCCCTGTTGGGATATTCTTGCTGCCACCACATATATGACATGTTCTTGGTCCTTGGTGCAAAAAGTGATAGGGGTCTCCTGCCAGTTACCCTGTGCCATTTCCAATACCGATGTCTTCTCATGTGTCACGGGGGCCCTGTAGCAGCTGCTACCGCTGTACCTGCTGTAGCTATGCTCTCCTCATCTTTTCGGTTAGCCATTGAAAGGAATTAATTATTTTAGCCTGTGAATTTTTTTCTGTGACTCTTACAGCCAAATTGTCTTCATTAAGATGTACCATGTATGCACTTTACTGTTGTGGATGGTAATTCCAGATTCTCCTCACCTGTTTGGGTATAAAAATTAACCTGGTCATCCTCTCCCATTGACTTTAATGGGAATCGGTGATTGATCGAGATCGTAAATCGGCGTGATATTTTTCAAAATCGGCAATCGCCTAGATCGCTATAGTGATGAGCGATCAGTAAAACGATCAGCCATGTTTTTATCAGCCATAATTTCCCTCTGTCTAATACAGCCTAACTAAAAGGAGAAGGCTACAGCAGTCTGTAAAAGGTTACTCTGCCAGAGGGGTCATAACTGCTTGTAAAGGGTTAATTAGAGTAGCTCACTACATACTGAACACAGATCCATCAGCAGCCATAGTACACTGGGGTCATAGATGTGCCAGGGGTTACCTGTATCTGCTGCTTCCAGACTCCTCTTCCATAATCCATTTTAAAATGGTACTAATATAATAACATCCAGAATTAAGAAATATAGAAGCGCACATTTCCCTTTTGTTCACATGCTGCATACTGACTAGGATCCTCCTCTCCCCGAAGCTGGAAGTCTCCTCAGCTGTTCAGTTAGTGATCCATCACGTTGCCTATGCAGAACCCAATTTGGCCATTTCAATTTCCCTTTCTTAAAGGGACATAGCCTTATTGAATTACAGGTGAAATACTTTACTTTTATTACACATATTTGAGAGTTTATATTTTAGTTTTCTGTTACTTTGAGGTTCCCTGAAGGTCATAGGTCCTGTTTAAAAGTTGGGATTATACACTATAATTCAGGTGCATTTTTGCTTCCATATTATAACTTCAGCTCCAAGCCCTTTTCACATATTGACAAGCAATATGCAACTATTATATGGAGGTTTGATGTTTTTTTTTTAATAATATTTTAAAGCTCACCTATGTATATCACTTCTTGGTTTATGTCTATGCCTTCCCCTCTGTGAGCTGTAATAGCATGGCAGTGAGAGGATTGCTCCACATTTCTTCTTCCAGGGCAGCTATGGTGTAGAGGTGTAAGTATTATCAACATCACTTTGATAGGTATATAGAAACCCCGAACCCAAAAAGATAACCCCATTATGTTTCCATGTATCATGTTGTCATTCCCCTGTCAAATCTTATCAATCCCTGTTCAGAAAACAATAGTGTGATCATTCTTTCATTACCTACTATTTGGGAAATTTAACTCTTAGTTTTGTCAAAAAATCAATATTTGACCTTTTTATTTCACGCTTCTTAAGGCAAAAAATACGGGGAAATTTGGAAAAAAAATGGAAGGCAAAAAAAAAACAAAAACAAACCCATTTTGAAAAGTTTTTAATAAATAGTCTCTTTTTTACAGTAAAAATTTTAAAATTTAACCCAATGCAGCCCCATATAATTTAAAAAAATTTCCCAGGTGAGGTAGGGGGGGGGAGAAAAGGGAAACAAAAGGGAATGTTATTTAAATGTGGGCCCTTCCTGCTGAGCACACAGACACAACTGAAATTTTACCCGTTTCCCCCACCCGGGCGTTTGTTTCCCCTTCCTTGTCAAATTTTGAAAAAATGTATGCGTGGTGGTGCAATAGGAGTTCCAATGCTTTGAATCAATTCCACGGCATCCTCCTGAAACTGGCTTTGGGGTTTCTCTAAAACCGGGGGGGGGGGGTTCCCCCAAAAAGTATGTTTAAAAATTTTTATTATTTATATTGACTTCCCCCAACACAGTTACTTCCTTGCCCTTGATGTCAGTGGCTGTGGTCTTTTTCAAAAAACCCACTTTCCCGATGCTGTCGCAAACAGAATTTTTCCCCCGATAAAAGCCTGGATTCCCGTTCTTTTAGTTTGGGATAGTTTATTAAAGGATTCCTTCATCTAAATTTTCCAATTTCCCGTAGTCCCAGAAAAAGGTGGGGGTTGATTGCAAAAAAAAAACCCTTGGGGGACCGAAATTTTCCCTCCTAAAATTTGGGGTTTAAACCCTGTAATGTTGAAAAAAGATGGGGGTTTATTTTGTTCTTTTCCCCCCCAAATGATTTCGGTGAAGAGACTTAGTTCGATGTGTTGAGGGATTTTGAATACATGCTTTTTGAGGGACCCGGCGGGGGAAATGGTCCTTGGTTTTGGTGAAAGCTTTTTAGGCCGTCAGAAATGCATAAAAAAGGGGTTTTATCCCAAAAAGGACTTTACTCTCTCCGCCTAGAAAAAAAAAAAGAAATAGCGTAAAGGAAAAGAAAAAAAAAATGGTACAATTTCAATAAAATTAGCAGCAGCAATTCAAAAAAATTTTGGATAACCCGCCCGTGTCTCAATGGGGAAATACTAAAACCCTCTCATTGGGGCCTTATTCTCTCGGTCAAAGGATACTGAAAAATTTCCCCTGCTTTTTCAGTGCCCCCTTTTTGCAAACTCTCCCCTTCCAATTTTCCTAAATACAGTAGAAAGGGCTCATTTTTCCCATGCTATTTAATGCCCTCCCCTGTTGGGTCACTCATTTTTTTTCCCCGACTCAGTCCGGGAAACAATATAAACTCATAACCCCCACCCATAAAACAATACACAGCGCTGCCCCTTTCCTACATCTCCTCCTCTCTTTCTACCCCCCAACCTTCTCTCTGATCTCTACGGAATATCAAACAAAGGACTACAATTATTCGAACCTCCCTTTGCCTTTTCCCCAAGATATTTAAAAAGGGAGTCCCCTAAAAAATAAAATTTACTTGGGCACCACCAAGTCCCTAATTGTAACCCCCCCTTCTTTCACACAAACATGTCACCCCTACATAGGGCTTTCACGGGAAATTATCTGTATAAAAATTACTGTCAGGGTGGCAGGTTCACAAAATTTTTATGTAAACTATCCCATATTTATTTAACGGGCGGGACTATTGTTAATTAACTTTTCTCACCCTTTGTTCACCCTTAAACCCAAATAGATTGTAACTCTTGCAGCGGGGCCCCTCACACCTTGTATCTCTTTAAAAAAATAGCTTTTATTTTTTTAATGTCTGTTTTTTGTCTGTACTTTTCCCCTCAAAATTGAAAGTTTTTGGAAATTTTGGGTTGCCATATATAAAGATTATTTTTCTTTCCCCAGTAAACAAAAATTTTAACCATAAATCTTTTAACTTTTTCAATCACAAACACAGAAATAGCACAATACTATTATTACTATTTATTTCAAAAAGGGTTTTTCCAAAGGTATTTCACAGAGCCAAATTTTCACAACAGCTTAGGCTACCCCCTTCTCGTTCGGGTTTGGGGCAGTCTAACCCTTTGACTGACATTTCAGCTCGCGATTCCCAATTAAAACCGGGGACTTTGGGTAAAGGGGTTTTAAAACAGCAGGGGGGGGGGGGGGGAGGGGGGGGGGGGGGGCTACGGGAATCAAAAGGGTTTAAATTTTATCAAAAAAATATTAACAAACAATCTTCAGCGCCGCTGATAACACACAGCAGGGAGTGATTTCACCATCCGGGCCTTTAAAAAGGGTCAGAAACCCTAAAAAAAACTTGTTTGAAACAAGCGGGAACAAGAATTGCTCAACTTAAAATAAAGCTAAAACTGAAAGCAAGGTATTTGCCAATAGTCTTTATTTATTTTGCCTTTATGTTTAAAGATAATCAATGTGGTGGGACTACCCCTCTAAGTCAAAAAAGAAAGGGGAAAATTGCAGACGGTTTTAAACTTTGCTTTTTTTCTAAGTGAGCACCATATAACTCCCACAAATACCCTCAAGATAGTGGATAGAGAGCGGGGAAATTAGGAATAAAAGGGGGGGGATGGGGGGAGGGGGTGAAAGAAATAGAAAAAAAATTTCGGGGAAAAGGAAAAAAAACTGAAAAACCCTAAAAAATTAATGCTCCCAAATCCCAAAAGGATTTGACCAACAAAAAAATGAACAGAAGTATTAATAGTGAAAAAAAATTTGACTATAGGGATAACTGAGACATGGCGGACAGAGTTTACGAGGGGGGGTTAACTTGCGGGGTTACAGTCTATTTAGAAAGGATCGTAAAGACCGGGGGGGCGAGGGTTTTGCTCTATGTAAAATCCTGGGCTGAAGCCAACACTGCAGGGGAAAAAAAAAGGTACAGGGGAATGAACATTGGAATTTATTATGGGGAAATATACATGGGGGGGAACAATTTAAAAATAAATACAATAGGGGGCTTTTTTAGGCCCCCAAAAATAACAGGGAAAAAATGGAAAGATGTCCCCCTCAGGGAAAAAAGATAGGGGGCTAATCGAATGAGGGTTTTTATTATGGGGGGACTTTAAATAAACCAACATCAATTGGGGAAACTGAAGCTTTTAGCTTCCTAAAAAAAAAGGTTTTTTTCCCAAAAACTAATATAATTACCCTTTGGGAAAGGTGCAGGGAAAACCGGGAAAAAAAGGGAAAAACCCCCCTTAACCCAAAAATTAGTTAATTTGACCGAAGGTAACAAAGGGGGTTTAGGTTGAGGGGCACCTATTGAATTTGTTTACCATAAAATAATAAATTTTCCTTTATCCCCTTTAATAGGGGTTTTTTTGTCAAGGAGCCACAAAAACACTGAATTTTAAGAAGGGTAATTTTTTTTCGCTTTGGGGGGCCCTTTAAACCCCTATTTACTGGGGCAATTGGTTGGGTTTTAAAAATGGAGAACTAATTTTAAAAATATGGGGTATTTTTTTAAACATCCTAAAGGGTACCATGTGAGAGGTTTCATACCTTTTGTAATAAAAAAAAATTTTAAAAAAGGGAAAACCAAAGTGGATCAACAGGGATGGGAAAAGGGGGCAAAAAAAAACAAAAAGAAAGCGTTTCACCCACTAAAAAGGAAAGGGAGTTTAAAAGGGGACTAAAAAGCTATAGGGAAAAAAAAAAGTTGTAAAAAAAAAGTTAAAAGGAAGCAAAAAATGGGGAGGGAAAAAACATATTGCATAGAAAGTAAAAATTTAACCCCCAAATCTTTTTTTAACTTTTAAATAGTAAAAAGATTAAAACAGAAAAAGTTGGGCCCTTTTAAAAAAAAACTGAGGGGGAGACCGTAGGGGGGGGGGATGGGGGAAAAAAACAAAATATTAAACACTTTTTTCCGACTGTATTTTTCCGAGGAAGGGTTTACCCTTCCCCGTTGAACCCAAAAAGATTTGGGGAAAATCCAACTTTTAAAAATTTCTTTCTAACCCAAGGGAAAAAGTCAGCTCCTCTAGGGAAAATTTAAAAAAAAACAAATCCCCAATTTCCCAAAGGGAAAAACCCCACGGTCCTAAGAAATTAAGTGATGTCATAGATAGGCCCCCGTTTTTTAAAATTTGGGCTGTCAATAAAAAAGGGGATGTCCCAAAGGGTTGGCGCATAGCAAATGTGGGGCCCCAAAATTCAAAAAGGGGGGCAAAAAGATCCAAAACTATAGGCCCGTAAACTTAACCTCTTTGTAGGTAAAATGTTTGGAAAGGGTTTTTTCAAGATGCCATCCTGGAGTATCCCCCACTGAAAATAAATTATAACCCGTTCCAGCTTTAGTTCATGAAGGATCCCTCCCGTCAACTAAAATTTTTCCCGCTTTATGAGGAACAGTGCTAAGACTGGGTCGGGGGGAGGCCCCCTGGATGTCATATCTAATTTTTTTAAAGCCATTTTAAACGGGGCCAAAATAAAAAAGGTTTGGGAAATAAAATAGAAAAGTTGGGCTGGGGGAAAATGGGGTGCCAAATGGGTAAGTAAAAGGGTAAATGAAAAAAAACAAAGGGAAAAATAATTAACGGGGCAAAACTAGGACTGGGGCGCTGTTACTAGTGGGGTTTCCACCAAGGGGTCAGTATTGGGGCCCCATCCCCCATTTAACATTTTTCATTAATGATTTTACCAGGGGAAAACACAGTAGAATATCCGGGTCCCTTGGGAGGGGATACTAAAACTCTGTAAAAATAATCAACCCCAAAAGAGAAAAAAATATGTTTTTTACAAAGGGGTCTGGATAAAAATTTGGGGTCCTGGCAGGGGAAATGGAGATGAGGGTTTTTTAAAAATGATAAATGCAAGGTTAATGCCCCTGGGGGAAAGAAATCCATTACATGATTAACATGTTAAATGGAAAAAAAACTGGGGAAAAAGTTGGGCATGGGGAAGGACTTGGGAAACCTGGGGGACAGTAAAAATTTTTGTTGCGCCCCGTGTCAGGGACAGCAGCCAAAGCAAATAGGATCATGGGGTGCATTAAAAAAGGGGCATTTGATTACATGTTTAAACATTATTCTCCCCTTTTTACAAAATTACGGGGGAACCCCACATAATATTGTTTTACAGTTTTGGGCCCCAATTCAAGGAAAGAATTGTAAGCTTGAAATACAAAGGCGGGCAACAAAAATAATAAAAGGACTGGGTGGGGCTGCAAATTTTCCCCCCAAAAAATTGGGGAAGATTAGGGTTAGTTTTGAGAAAGAAGGGGTTCGGGGGGGCATAATAAATTTTGTTTAAATTTCATCAAAGGTCAATAAAAGAGATTTTCTCCCCAAGATTTATTTATACACAGGGGTGTTTTAGAACAAGGGGGGATCCTTTACGTTTGAAGGGAAAAAAAGGTTTTTACATAAACCCTAGAAAGGAATTTTTTACTGAAAAAAGTGAGACTATGGAAAATTTTCCCGCAGAGGGACTTGTCATGGGGGAATTCAATAACGGTTTTTAAAAAGGGTTTTGGGTTCATTTCTTTGGGGCCTTGAAAAAATATAACAATTATAGTGACTAAGGAAATTTAGGAGAGGGGGGCATTGATCCAGGGATTTTTTGTTTGCCAGTTGGATTTAGGAAGGAATTTTTTTCCCCAAAAAAGAGGGGCAATTGGTTTTACCTCATTGGGGGTTTTTTGCCTTCCCCTGGTTTAAAAACCTTTTCCCCCAACAGGGTGAACAAGGATGGCACTTGTCTTTTTTTTTTGCCTTACAACTATGAAAAAATATGAAAAACCCGTGGGCACTCTAGAAAACTAAAAACTCTTTTTAATCCCGTAAACCATAAAAGGTTTTTGATACATTGCTTCTTTGCTGTACCATAAGCACCCCACACCCCGTAAACCCCAAGCCTTGCCAAAACCACTTATTCCACAATGTCACCCAACCATCCCGAGTTAGAAGTTCACATTGAGTTTCTCCTCTCAATCAAGTTAAAAACGTCCATGCTTTTTCATACCTCCCCAAAAAACATCAAAGCTTGAAGGTTGGGCCCCCCCCCTTTCCATCAAACCCAAAAAAACCCCCTAAATCCAGCATAAAAGGGCATAGGGGAGAAATTTTATTTTTCCCGGGAAAACCCCCTTCAGTTCCAAGATAATATCTATGTCTCTTTGTACACTAAAATAAGAATTTGAAAAGGAAGGTATTTGATTCTGAAACCAATGTTGTAAAATTTTACAATTTGCTGTCATTTGGAAAAGACGGTATTGAAAAATAAAAAAGGATAACCCTGAATCTGAGTCACTGGTTTTAGTGATGCTAATAACATTATATGAAAAAAATGTGAGGAAGACAAAGAATCAAAACGTGCTAATCAATCCTTGTTTGACAACCAGAAAGTTCCTTTCTTTAACTCTATAATCCAATAAATGTTCTGCAATCCCATAATACATCTGATGAAAATGATCAGAGTGTCTGTGAAAAGTCATTTATAGATGTCTGTTTTGCCCAGAATTATTGTGACTACTATCACCTACATACATTACTTAATATCCTTATGGCCAATTTAATCTAGATCAGATGGTTTATAATGCGTGTTTGAATTTTATTCCTGTTAACCTTCACAAGTAACCTATTTGTCATGAGGAAACTATTATAGAAGCCAGCAAATCAAAGTCTGGCCGGTTTTATATGGCACATGAAACACTTTCTGCATTTTTTCTCCGCTTGGAAATACCTGACATATTCTAGTGAATAATTCAGAACAGCTATTACAGCAAGATTTATTTAAGCAAAGTGAAACCATATATACAGTAAATACACTACTGCGGTCGCATGTTTCTTCCACTAAGTGGAGTAAAGCAGGGTACCGCAAGCGACATTTCACCAAGGTTACCTGGCCTTGATGGGGTAGGAGCTATTCACTAATGTTGTCAGCCACAGTAAGCAGTTGGCAGCTGTTTATAGGTTGTGTGGCTGTTTCAGTTGATCCAGGACGGCTCTTACTAGGAGTAAAAACAAGTGTTGGGTGTGTGTCTACGCCCTGTGTTTCAGGACAGACTTTTGGCAGGTCCCTGGAGGCCTATAAAAAGCCTGCTACTCCAGGTGATCAGGGGGTGGGATTATCTACCTGGAAGTGGGAGCAACAGTAAAGCTGTGGAGGAAGCTCTGATAACCCCCATAGGCTGTAAAGGAGCCTGATCTGGAAGAGTCTCGTTTGGTAGTAGCAGAGGGACACTCCTGTGTCTGAGTGCCATTCTGTTTACCAAAGCGGCTACCCGGGAGCTAAGGAACCTCAGGGCGGTTCAAGATGGCTTCCATGCACTAATTGAGTGCTTACAATCGAGGAGGATGCAACAGACATTACTGGCGCAACCTGGGTAAGTGTGGCACAATTGATGCAATGTTGGCACGAAGTGGTGACTGAAATAGCGCTCATGTGAAAGCGCTCATGAGACTTTCTGTATTGAAATTTAAAGGGCCAAAAGCCTGACTGTGCACTGTCTGAAAGAGACTGCTACTGCTGCTTGAAAATTTTTGGCCATGGGAGAGCTTATTAAGTACCTCAAGCAGGCAAATGCACAGATGGTTCAAACTATGGTCAAACAGCAAACCAGCACCCATATCACATCTATACGTGCACATATAGAAGCCATACAGGAAATGAACAAGTTGTTGGCTCAACAGGTGGCCAGGTTGACTGAAGCTGGCCAAGGAGACCGTAGAGGACGACTTGAGGGATCGAATTTCAGTGAGAAAGGCTATGCGAAAGATGACTGCAGGTGAAGACTTAGTGGCATTCCTTGAAGCAGGTTGCCGTCCATGAGCGACTGCCAGATGAGCAATGGGCAGAAGTTCTGAGACCATTTCTCACTGGAAAAATGCAAAGGTTCTACTGTGATGTGTCATCACAGGAAACCATAGACTACCCAAAGCTAAAGGCCGAGATTCTGACAAGTCTGGGTTTAACAGAGATGGTTTGGCTTCAAAAGGATGCAGAACCCGAGGTGGAAAAGTCTATTGCCAGGGGCAACCAACATGATTACTGCAGAAGGAAAGGTCCAGCTTCCAAAAGTTTATATTTTCTTTATCAGCATGGGTGAACTTCTGAACAGATGGGGCCACGTGTTCCCTGGTTACCTGACAGAAACGATGGCCATAAGGTCTAAAAAGAGGGGGCGGTTTTTGGGATTTGAAAACCGGGTAGCGGGTTGCGTCAGAGTGTCCACTGTTCAGAAGGCCAGAGAGGATGCAGCCTCAAGCCCGGCAGTTGCTGGTGGGTGGAGTGCCACCTTGTTTGATGTGGATTTTTTATTAAAAAAGGTGCCCAGAAGTGCAGGGACATCATCCAAAGGTTTAAAGGGCCCTTTGTTTGAAGAGGAAAGGGAAGTTCCGGGTTACGGGTTTACCCCTTTTTTTGGTTTGTCAAATTTTTGCATAAAATTTATTTTTAGGACTTGGCGGGGCTAAACAGAGGTTAATATGTTATCGGGTCGAAGAGACATGAGTGCAGGGGGGGACTCTTAATATTAAAATTTTCTTTTTGGTTTAAGGGGTTTTATGAAAAATAAAATGTGTTTTCCTTTTGGGAAAATTTGCAATAATGGAAAAATGCTCCGTAACTAATAGCTAGGGTTCATAAAAAGCCTGAGGGGAGGTGAATAACTGTGTCATAAAGTTCCCTTAAAGTCTTGCCCATGGGGGGAAAACAACCCTTCTAGGGGGTGCGGGCCAGTTTATGGGCTTGATGAAAGCACCCTCAGTGCACCCCTAAAAGGTTTCATGGGGGGAAACCCAGCACAACTAGAGAAGAAAATGATACCAGTGTTTGGTGAAAACCTGGAAAAGTAGTGCTTACAACTTCAGATTCGGTGGAGCTAAGGTAGTAGTTTGGCCCAACCAGTTAGGGTTCTCCTTTTTTTTGGTCAAAGAGAGATGTTTGCATGTTTTAGTGTGAACATGACAAGTGTGTTGCATGAAAGGAAAAAGGCTTTTGTTTGCTATCTGTGAGGGGGGACTTGGAAAAAAAAAGGGGTGAATTCGCCAGTTATTGCCATGGGGAAAAAACACCGGTAAAGAGTCTCATTTTGCAGTGGGGGAAATTAGCCTCTGTAGTGTGGCAGTTTTTATTTTAATAAAAGGTTTTAAATTTTGGGAGTGATAAAAAATTACTTGTTTTAAAAAAAAGGGCATGTTTTTAAAGCAACGAACTTTTTTCCCTCCCAAGTTTTTGGAGGAATAAAAAACCCTGTAGTCCGTGGTTTGTGGAAAACCTAAAAAGGGGGGGGCGCTTTTAAGCAAAATTTGGGTCTGCTGCACCTACTGGTGTTAAAAAGGGGTTTTGATTTTCCCCCAAGGGGAAACATACCCAAGTTTGGTGTGGGGGGGTTTGGGAAACCATAAAAATGTTTGGCCAGGCTGCTTTTGACTAATATTCCGCTCGTAATGGGTCTCCCAAATGGAAAAGCGAACAGTGTTAAATTTGGATTTTGTGCAAGATCAGGAGGTTGGGGGGGGGAAAATTTTTTAAAACGGGGAAATTTTCTCCCCTTTAAAAGGGGGTTTTAAAGGGGGATTTTGGAGGAAAAAAACCTCCAAATTTAAATTTGTTTTTAAGGAAGTTGCGGGTGGGACAGGCCATTGAAAGGTGTCCTCTGATGAGGGGGGTTCCCGGGTTTTTAATTTTCCCCTTGTAACAAACACTTTTTTCAAAAGAGGGTCAGTGGGGGGGACTCGGGAAAATTTATTTAGAAATGTGTGCTGAAGGTGGTGACATCCTTATTGCAGGGCGTGTATGGGTTGTGCAACCTGTATTAAGTGGCTATGAACTGTCCAGTGTGGGGTGAGTCCATGGTATGAGCCAACGGCTGAGCTAAATTTTGGAAAATTTAGGGGTTCCACCCCTAAGAAGTAGGGGGGGGTTTCCCTTTTGCGTTTGGTAAACCCCGGAGATGTTTAAAAAGGGGGAAAGTATATACAGGGGCTTGGTGCTTTTCCCAAGGAAAATTTTGGGATGAAAAACCCCCGTGATAAAAAAAATTTTTTTTTAGGAAAAGAAAAAATTCTCTGAGGAAAATGAAAAAAACTAGAGCCCAAACCCAAAGGGGTGAAAATGGGTTTCCCCCGTGTAGGGGCTTGAACCGGGGGGAAGGCTTTTGAAGGTTAAAAAGACCTACGGCCCTTTTTCAAAAAGGGTTTGGAGGGGATGTGTGGGCAGGGGCAAACCCCCCCGGTCGCATGTTTCTGGACCTGGGTGGAGGGAAAGCAAAGGGTACCGGCAATTTACATTCACCAAAGGGTTCCCGGCCCCTTTTGGGGGTGTAAAGGGGCTGTTTAAAACAAGTTTTTTTCCCGTCCCCGTAAGTGGTTGGCCCCCCCCGCAGTTTATAGGGGAGTGTGAAAATGGCCCGTTATTCACAAATAGATCCCTTTAAAAACTCAGATTTTGGGGGGGTTCCCTTTTTTCAAGGACCCCTTTGGGACCCTGAACCTATAAAAATGCCTGGGAAACTACCCGTAGAGCTGAGGAGGAAGCTCTGATAACCCCCATAGGCTTTGGGGGAAACCGCGGGCTGGGGGCCCAGTTGGGGCGGCCTTTTAAACCCAAAACAAATGGTTTAACACTCTACGTGGGAATTACCCCCGGCCGAGGGTTTTTTGTTTATGGTTTTATGTGGATTGCTGTACTTTAATAAAACAGTATGTATGTTTTATAAAAATAAAATACATACAAACACAAAGTAAATCCCTACACCAAAAAAACCCCCCCACACACACTCACATACATACATTTATACACAGCTATAAAGCAGGAAAATACACAAAAAAAGAACAAAAAATTTTGCCCCAAAGAGAAGTTTAAGGCATTTTGCACTAGGATTTCCCCGGCCCAAACAAAATGTTCAAATTTTTTCTTTTTCAAAAACTGCACCATTTTATCCATGTTTAAATGTGGATTATTTTCCCAAAAACAAATAACCCCCTATTTTGGGGCTTTTCTGATGACACTTTTTTTTTCCATTTCTCCACCTGCTTTTTTGACCACCAACCCCCCACAGTTTCAAAAATTAAATGCCCTTTTCTAACCTTCTTTATCATACTTGTATCCACCAAACTCCTGACATTTTGAGGGCCAAGATTTAACCTCATCACAAAAACTTTATTTTGTTATACTGGATTTTCTTGAATGGATTTCTAATAAATACTTAAAAGTGCAAGTAGTAATAATGAAGTGTGCTGTGTTTTACTATCTAGAGTGTGTAGGGGATAAGGTACATTCTGTGTTCTATTTTTATTCGGTTTCTAATACCAACCAGCAGAATGCTGAATGTAACCTAGACTATGAATGGCCCACAGGGAAAACCCTTGGTGGGCCCTAAGTATGGCAGGTCTGGAGTTATTATTCAGGAAGAAAGGCAGAAGGCAAGAGGCTCAAAGCAAAAGTCATGTGCAGTCATGTACATTAGGGTTCGATCCCAAGAATTAACTCTACTTGTCGGCCCCAAGTGCTCGAGTCTGATTTAACCATTCGATAAAATACCGGTTCAGTTTGTAATTAATTTTAAAATTAAGTAATATATTTACTGAACTGCATTTAACTCTTTATGTATAGTAAATAAATTTTAAATATTATTATTAAATGAATAAATATTGGCAGCAACAACAATGACAACAACAATTTCTCTAAAATGAAAAAATATTTAACTGGGTTGCTGTGGCTTAGCTTTGGTCCATGTCATGGCCATCTTGACTTCAAACATTGACAGTGTACATTGATATGTCTTAGGATATGTTCACATAGCTTACTGTTTTGGAATCAGAGCGTAATTTCAAAGAGCGGGCCCCATTGACCTGTCAATTCTCCCTCGGCACGTACAATATGATCGTATTGTACACGCGGGGAGACGACACGTAATCCATAGTTCTCTATGGGGCGCACATTTCGCCGCATATAAAGCGCGATATGTGGCGCAATATGCGGCAAAATGCGCACCGCAATAAGCCGTGTGAACGTACCCTTAAAGTCACAATGGCTATGACTATAATACTAGAGCTGAAATAACTTTGTCGCTCTTACAGAGCTTTTGGGGCAAACGGCTATGTGTTAACATACAATTCATGCACAATTTTCTGTATTATCTGTATAACTTAATAAATTGTTGTATTCAGTAGCATACACAGTAGATAGGAGATCAAAAGATCAGATTAATGTGGTGCCAAGTTTTTCCAAACTGGACAGAAAGGTTTAGGTTTTCATGCCTAATCCCTTTCCATGATCTCTGGGTCATTGTCTCAATGTACTATTGGCCAATAAATTAGTAAATCTGGAGAAGAAGGTCTTAAACAGGTTCTTTCAATGTAATAGAAAATGTAAGGGCTCTAGGACTTGGTCACCTTTCTTCAAGGACCCTATTTCTGAAGCATGGACTGCCTTTATAGTAAATTTACCCTTGGATGTATGATGCACTTTAATAGACAGATAAACAATACTGTATGTCTGATGTCCTACCTTTGAGTGTACAGTGTACAAAGCTGCTCTATCCCAGAGGCCTTTATTCCATCCAAACACTGGGCTGAGCTGAGGCCCAGCATACCATCTGTACAAGGAGGTGTCTTGGAGGTGCTTTCCTGTTAATGGAATAATGGAATGGTGTTAAGCAAAAAAAGGTAAATAATACATATTTTGACTATAAAGATACTAGACTAGCTTCATTAAAAAAGGAAGCAAAAGGCAGTAAGAGAAAGACTTGTATTTATAATTGCTATATACTCCTACACTTAAATGGAATAAGGACAATTGTCTATATGATGATATATTTAACATCTTCTCAATAGCTTACGGTTGGTTCATTTAATACAGAAACTTTTTGGCACGTGCAAGTGTCTATGTGGAATCTCATTATTGAGTAATGAAAGATCAACCTCATGCACTACAAAGACAATGTCCAAGAATGCTTTCCTTAGTGATGGAGACTTGCATTTGCGCTCCAGACAATTTTTGCTTTAGAGCCAGAGGAAATGATCTGATATCACGCTCCTGTTTTCATTGGAGCTGTGAACTGCCAGCATGCTCCAGTGTCTCGTTCTAATGCCAGATCCCAATGTTGGAAATCATACTCAATGTTGAGGAGACTTGTTAGCATTTCCTATTGTTGTGTACAGATTAAAATGTTTTACTACTCAAATGTTTTAATCTGTATCAATATATTGACCTGAAACTATAACTTAATATTCCATATCATCTAAAAAAAATATATAATTACATTAACCAGTAGTTTTTTAAATCTGTTTTTGTAATTGGTCTAAAACATCTACAGATCTAAGGATATGTCGACACAGCACAGGTTTTTGGTCGGATTTTCCAACTGTAATCTGCCCCATAGACAGAAATCAAAAATTCATGCGGTAGGCCAGATAGCATGGATTTTTTTCCTGCAAATATTTAAACGTCAGATATTCTGCTAGATTGCTGTCGGATTCCTGTACAGTCATTGTATGGGACCGACGGCAAATCTGAAAACCGACCGTGGTTTTAAGCGCAACACCACAGTCCAGCGAAGTTAAAATGCCGTCAGATTTTGGATGGTATTTTAACATATGCTGCATAGACATAGCCTAATGCTTCTGCAGACCGGTGTCTCTCCCATTTCTTTTGCCACCAATTAGACTGAACTTGAGAAAAATCTTAGATTTAAGACGTCCTGAACTAAAAAATTGTCACTTTGTTTCTAACCTTAAATCTAGCCCTAATCCTGACTATAACTGTAACCTTAACCCTACATTGAGCAAAGGGTTTTAAAACCGGTCTGCAGGGTTTAACTTGCAGATCTCTCGTGTCTAGTCCAGCAACCTTCACACTCAGACATCATTTCCAACATCATCAAACCAGTTAAAAATCCCTAACCCCAATTTATGATTAGGGTTACGGAGGATGTTTAGGCAATTTTTGTAAAAAATCTTGTTTGGCCGATTTGAATGGTAGAGCTTGGATTTGAATTTGACCTGAATTCAAAGTACAACACTAGTTACACAGTGCAAGTACAGTTCTGTACTCTGATGCCGCAGTAATATGTTAGTTCCTTCTCTTCCATCTGCCTTCTTCTGCTATTTGTTGATTATTACAGAGGGGTCAGAGTAGGGCAAAATAGTGTGGTCTATAATCACAGAGGTTTGTAGAGGAGCTGAAGATGAACAATTTATTTAAATTTTTTTCAAATCAAGAAAATTTGCAAATTTGCTAAACAGTGTTGTGCTTCACATTTCTATTGGGCCAGTTCAGCCTGATTTGAATTTTAACAGTGATGGTGGGAAAATGTGTAGACAGGGAAAATGAAGTCCATGTGATCAATGAATGATACACTTCCCTTTTCTTGTCTGGAAAGAGACTAATGATTGGTCTCCTATTTTTGCTTGAAAATTTTGTATCAGGCTGAACTGGCCATGCCCAAATTTGGAAAATAACACTATGGCTTAAAGAGGAGTTCTTATCTTACACTTTGATGGCACATTCGGGGCAGGTCCCACCTCAGGAATCTGGAGCTGTCTCAGAGATAGGCCCCGGAAAGTCTCAGTTCAGATCAGAGAGTTGTTAATGCTTGCACACAACTCTCAATTCTGTTCTATCAGAGTTCCAAGTACAGATGAGCGGTATGTTCGACTATACTCAGAACTCCCATAAAACAGAATGGAGAGTATTATAAAAGCGCAAACTACTCTAGTTTTCACTTCTAGGAACCGTGGCTATCCCACTTACATGCAATATGATATAATATACCATCAAAAAGTGAGTGGGGACACTGTGTCTATAGCAACAACAAAAATGGTTACAAAAGGCTACACACATTTGTATTTTCTATCTAGAAGTTCCCAAAAATTACATTAACGCGTTTGTGGCTTGAAATACAGGCATTATACACTCACTTAAATACATTCTTGACTAGGTTCCACAAATAAATCTATGTACCATGAAGACATAACTACAATGCATAGTTCTAAATTAATTTCAGTTCCAAGATTATTAAATAAAATTAGGTATACAATTATATTTGTTAAATAATTTCATTTCAATTTATGACCAAAAATCTCAAGGGAGATAAAGCAATTCTCTAGTCAGTTAAAGTCCCAGTAGGTCGCAACAGGTGTCTGAAGTCATGCTGACTGCATCCCACAGCTGCTAGAGGGTGTTTTAGGAGGATCCATAGAGCAAGCATGGTCCCATAGATTCTCAATTGGGTTCTAGTCTGGGGAATAAGGGGCCCAGATAAGTACTTGGAAGTCTTGGTTATGCTTTTCCAACTAATGTTGGACACTTCTAGCCATGTCCGATTGTTTTTCTTGAAGATCCCATCTGCCACAGGGAAAACAATCAGCAGGTATGGGCGAATGTGATCTGCAAGGATGGATTCATACCTTAATCGAGTGAGACTGCCTTCCTCATGGATGAATGGACCCAGAGATTGCTATGATAACATTCAACTGTCACCACCAGCTTGTGCTCTCCCAGCAATGTTTGCAGGTTGTTTGTTCTCTGATATTTTTGCCTGACATGCCAACATCCATGCATTTAATTAAGCAGAAAATGTGACTTATCAGAGAACGTAACTCTTTTCAATCAGTGAAGGTCCAATTCTGATACGGCCATAAAAATTGGAGCAGAGGTCCAGTGACCATCCCTCTGCTTTGGGGCCCGATACACAGCAGGGTCCATTGACTGATGGTTTAAACACAAATCTGATAAGCCTCCTGATTTATTTTGGAAGTGAGCGTCTCTAGTGTAGTGTGTCAGTCCGCACTTGCACACTTTCATAGCCGATGTTCACCTTTCACATCAATAGCACATAGTGCTGCACAGTTTTCATGTCGCTTACTTGCAAAGTTTCCATTTGTCTACTTGCGGTATACTTTCACCAAAGCAGCAATCGAACAGTTTACAAACTGCAGAGTTTCAGAAATACCGCCACCCCTGGCCCAAAAGTCAATATTCATCCATTTTTGTATCTAATAAATCGCCACTTTTACCCATGCCGGTAATGAGGGATATGTGCAAATACAATCGCCCACTTATGTACCTACCAAACAAGATCATGACAAGTGACTTCCTTCATAAACTATGTACTATTGATGTGGTCATAATATTGTGATCTGTGATCCACAATGGGGTGCAATACTTTGTACACTATAGTACTGCAGTGTAGAAGTACTGCTTTCCTATTACACCCTTCCATCTAAGTAATTAAACAGCACCCATTGTGTATGGACCAGCAGGGATGGAGTAATATTTTATTGTTTAAGAGCATAATTTTTAGTTTTGGCCCCAAATAAGAAATTTAAATTTATAAAATTTAAGCTGGATAAACACAGTAGATTAAAGTTGTCTGAACCAGCAGATGTCATAGTGACCATCTTATGTGGATAAAGGCTTCCCGACTCTCCACTAATGGTGGATGTCAATGAGAGATGTTGGATTTTAACATGGTCAATTCTTGTGTTTCAGAGAGATAATGATAGGTGAGAAGAGAAATGTCTGGCAGTGACTTACTCCCTCTTCCCATTTAGAAAACATTCATTCATTCCAAGCATGCATATGTTTCTGGGGTCGGGATAGATAGCTGGCTAACGGCTATAGAAAGTGGATAGCCAGTGTAAGAACATTTGGAAATATACTGTGGTTTACAATAGGATTGCTAATCAGTTACGGAATTAAAGAACCACAGATGATAATTATGAGGCAACATAAGAAAAAGTCATTTCACTAATATTAATTAAAACCAAACATTGTTCTTTCCATGCACTCATTGAGACAGTCTGGTTTACAGTGGTTAGGAGCCTTTTAAACTGTCTGGTGGTACAGGACCAATCAGGTGGAGAAAAACCAGTGGGACAGCCATTCATCATTGTCTCTCGGAAACTTCAAACTTCCTTCGTACTTGGTTTTTCATTTATTTCTTCCTTGTTTATATATAGGTTGTAGGGAAAATCAGTCATGAATACCCACGATGAGAACTCTAAATGGGGCACTAATAATGTGTCTAATAATAGCCATCTGTGATTTATGTCTCTGTTTATACACTTAATAGGAAGTCTGAAAATGTTTCCTTTATTTAACATAAACATAAGAACGGTTAATTAAGTATTGCTGAGGGATTGCAAACACTGACAAATGTCAAGAAACGAAAGAGGGAAAATTGAGTGAAAAAATAGGTTTCAGTTCACTTTGTTGATAATTTATCTACAAAATTATGAGCAGCCGGATTAGCAATAGATAACAAGAAACAAAAACATTACCATGGATTTAATAGATAATTATTAATAGGTATTTCCATGACAAGCAGAATCCTACCTATGGTATAAATGTATGGTCTGTGGGGCTTGAAATGTTGGGATATGTTGGAATGTTGGGATCACTGATATCAAAGGGGTGTTCCAGGACTGAGTAATACTAGTTCTTTCATCTGTGTATGAGTAGAAATAGAAGAGAAGACTCATATTTACCTCCCGGACACTCCCGTTCCTCCCCGGCTGCCGGTGCGTTCATCGGGAATGAATCAGTGAAGAGCAGCGTTCATGTGAAAACTCCAGCCAATTACAGGCTAGAGAGGTCACATGCGTGTGATGTTGTGGCCCGTGATTGGCTGGAACTGTCGCGTGAACGATGGATGTTGACTCCTTACTTCCTGGTTGAACGCACCGGCAGCCAGGAGTGAACGTGAGTGTCATGGAGGTAAGTATGAGTTTTCTCTTCTATTTCTACTCATACTCTGATGAAAGTACGAGCATTGATAAGTCCTGGAGCACCTCTTTAAGGGGAGATTCTGACATTGCCAAGATGGTAAGGAATACCGTTGTGCTTCGGCTTTGGATCAAAGTCGACCAGAATTTGTAAATAAGTAAATAAATTAACCACAACCATAATCATAACACCTAATTAAGGTTATGTTTTTTTTTTCTTTTACAGGGTTTGAAGGGTTAATTTACTTAATTTCCCAGAACTCTTGCTCTGATGTCACTTCAAGCTCAATGTCACATTATTGTCACCTATGTGATGTTCGAATGTAAGTGACATCAGAGCAACAACACTACAGGACCGGGAGAGTCCAAATGCCCCAAACTTGATCTTTTTACATGTTTTGTCAAACTTGTACTACAACGAACAGAGACACAATTGAGCATCACTACTAGGAAATTTCTGTTGCAGAATCAGCACAAAAAATTCTGCCATAAACTATAGTACAATGTAAATAAATGTTTTTCTTAATAAAATCCATTTAGTCACAGTGGAAAAATATCCAGATTCTAGGCATACTGCAGATGTTTACATTCACAGCTTGATCCATCTTTTATAGAGATGTCATAGAATTTTACAAATTTCATACATTGTAATGCGATTAAATGAAATCGGTGTGAAAACCCACACCAAAATTTCAAGGGTTTGTCTCACTACAAAGATTAGCTTTCAATGTGAGGGAATGGTAAATGAAAACTTTTTCCAAATACATTAACTTGTTTATTTTGCTTTATTGAGGAGATAAGTGAGATTGTAATTGCTCTGAGTGCACACAGGTTTCTATAGGTTACTGACCTGCTCTCCCCTTCTTTCTCTGTTCTTTATCTTATCTGAAAGCTGGGAGTGACATCACCATAGGTCAGCACAAAGTATTGCCAGCAGCTTGAGAACAGAGTGTGTGGTCTCTAACATAAAAAAGAGACTAATTACTTTTGTTTGCACACAGATTCAGAGCTCATAGATAAGATTCCTGCTCTCGTGTCAGTTTAATTAGAAGAGCTGTAAATATGGAGCAGATATGCTAATCACTGCTATAGAGCCACCCACAGCCTGCTCAGGGAGACACAGAATACATGAATTTAAAACTGCACATTTTATTATTGATTTCGGTGCACATTTTAGAGCCATTTAAGTGCATAACTCTAAGTGATGCCCTAAGATGTTCATGATTTTCAAATTAAAAAAAAAAAGTTCTCAGGATTCGCTAGCTTTGAAATAATTATGGACCAACTCTATTCCAAAGGCAGGGGATCCAGCACCAAATAGTTTAGAAAAAACTTAATCTTTATTATATATCCATTAAAAAGTTCATTTGTCAAGCAGCGTAGGCAAACCAGCTGACGCATTTCGGTTAATGAACCCTTGTTGGTAGCATACATACACACACGATTCCGGATAATTTAAAATGCCTAGGAAACCAATCAAAAAGGACCCATGTGACACACGAACAAAACACCCACAAGTAGACATGTCTGCACAAGCGTCTCAAACACTGAACAACAAAATACCACATAATCAATGTATAATAAATCGTTTCTGAAACGATTCTGAAATGTTTCTGTCTGATACCTTGTTCTTAAACGCACACAGGCTCTGAGACAAGAGGGAACCCCAAGGACTTACTCTTTTTAGGGACAAGACGACACCCTTCATTTAAGATATCAGCTTATTCCCGATCGCTGAAAATTCAGTGTCCAAATCAGCCATGTGATAGGTTACCTTATTTGTTGTGCGACAGCGGACTGCAAGAACTTTTTTTTTTTCTGTTAAAGAACCTTTTTATTCTGAGATGAAGCATAGTTTTTACTGGTATTTTGTTTTATATAGGACTCCCGATAAACTTGTATTGCTAAATTTGGAAGAAGAGATGATACAAATTTACAGCTTTTATCATAAGTAGTGTTGAGCGATTATGTTGGCCATCGACATCGGTCGATGGTCGATAGTCGACCATCATCGACAAGATATTCGATGGTCGATGGTAGATTATGATCGATGACCATTAAAGTCTATGGGAGAGCAACAACACCTTCATTCTTACACCTAAACAGGGCTGGAGAAGCTGGAACTAACATCCACAACAGTCAAATGGATACGTGCTACATCTTAGGCAACACACTTAGGTTATAAAAGCCACAGAAAAAAAAATCACAGACCATTCACTATCCCTGTCTTGCACCACAGCATGACCCCTAAACCTGCATGACCCACAAATTAAAAAGTGTCAGAAGGCAGTATGATTTGAACCATCATTTTACTTGAACTGGACATTGAATACCCTTGTCCTGGAACGCAGCATGAGCCCCAAACCTGCATGACCCCAGATTTAAAAAGTGCCGGAAAAAGGAGTCTTTCAACCACCATTTTAGTTGAACTGGACATTGACTATCGCTGTCCTGGGCCACAGCATGAGCCCCAAACCTGCATGACCCCAGATTAAAAAGTGCCGGAAAAAGGAGTCTTTCAACCACCATTTTAGTTTCACTGGACATATACTGTCCCTGTCCAGGGTAGCGCTTGCCCCTCCGTATGAGTGCGGACCAATTGAGCTTCACTTGGAAATACTGGTGGTTAACGCTCCTGTTACACCCGGGTGCCCTTTTTCTTGGCATTCTTTTCTCATTTTTTAAAAATTGGGGGAAAAGTCTCTTTTTGTTTCGTCCGGGCCCTCCAGCCTCAAAAAATTTTTTTTTTTATTTTTTCAAAATTTTTTTCCCCAGCATTTTGAAGCAAGTTTTTTGTTTTAAAAAAAAAATTTTTTTAAAAATGATGGAACCCAAGTCTTTTTTTTTTTGTTTTTAAAAGGTTTTCCCTCAAAAATTATAGTAGTAAAATTTTTAAAAAAATTTTTTTTTGGTTTTCCCCTTAAAGGCCCCTTTCCTGTTTTGACAGAAAATTCCCTTAGCCCTCTTGACAATTTGAAAACTTCAAAAAAATTTTTTTTAAAAACCCTTATATTGTGCTTTTTAAACCATAAAAAAAAATTTAAAAAAATTTTTCCCCCATTAAAAAGGGGGGAAAAAACCCCCTTTTAAAGTTTTTTTTAAACCTTTAAAATAACCTGACCCAAAAAAAAATCCCAAAATTTAAAAAAAAGGGAAAAAGGGAAATTAGGGTTTTCAAAAAATTTTTCCAAGTTTTTAAGAAAACCACAAAATTTTTGGGGAAAAAGAATTTTTTTTTAAAAAAAAAATTCAAAAAAAAATTTTAAAAGGGTTTTTTTGGGGGGGTTTTTTGGGTTGCCCCAAAAAATTTCCCGGCTTGGGGCACCATTGAAACCATCCATTTTTAAAAAAAACCCTTATCTTGGAAACCAGGGTTTTCTTAAAGACCCCCCCCTTTTTTTGGGCCCCCCCCCCCCCAAAAAAGATTTTGGGGGGGGTTTCTCACGAAAAGGCCTTTCCCTTTTTGGAACCCAAAATTTTATTGGGGGGAAAATAAAAACCGGTGTGAGACGAAAGTCGGCCCCTACCAAAAGTTTTTTTTTGGGTTTTGGGGGGTTTTTGTAAGTTTTATGCCCGATTAAAGGGTCCCCCTTGGGGCCCTTTGCCTTCTGGGGTACGGTATTCATTTCACGCGGCACCTTTTTGTTTCCCTTTTTGGGAATTTTGGCAAAAAATTTGGGTTTGATTAAAAAACCTTTTTGAACTCCTTTTTGGGGGGGGGGCTTTTTTTTGTTTCGGGGAGGGGTGGAAAAGTTTTTTTTATTTTTTCCCCTTTAAAAAGGGTCGGGGAAAAGGAACCAAGCCAGGAAATTTAGGTTTTCCCAACCCCGGGTTTGGGGGGGCCCACAAAATTTTTCCCTCATTTTCCCCCACCTAAATTTTTCCCCCCCAAAAAACCGAACGTGGGTGTCTGGGAATACCCCTCCTCCCCCCCCTTCCTGGGACAGCTTTAACACAGCCCGATTTCCCTAGATGAAACCCTGAGAGCGAGCCCCCCCACACCCGGACCCCAACCACTGCCAAAAAGGGGAAAGGAAAGGGTTCGGGCCTTGTGGATTTAAAAAAAAAATCCGTGTCCCATCGTGTCCGTCCCCTCCTCCTTTCGTTCCGTTTTTAATTTTTCCCTTTAAAATCCCCTTTTTCCTTTTTCCCCCTACCTTTTTTCTTTTTTAGGAGGCTTTTTCCCCCCTCCCTTTTTTTTTTTTGTTCCCTTTCCCCTTTTTTTTTAAAGGGGGGGGGGGGGAAAATTTAGTCAACAATAATTTAAATGGTAAAAGGGGGGAAAAAATGGGCCCAATGCAATTAGACTTTTGAGCCTTTCCTCAGCAGGCTCCAAAACCCGGTACCTTTTAGAAAATTCGACGAAAGGTTCATGACATGTGCCAGGCAAGGAGGCCTTCCTAACCGATCTTAAGGGGGCAGCAGATTTCGCCTGTTACGACCCACCTGGGGCCCGGGACAAGGTTCTTGGGGACCCAGCCCCCCTCGGTCTCGTTCGGGAACCTCCACAGCTTCTGACCTTGTTGGACTCTCCCAAAAACAGATAATTTTTTAAAACGCATGGTTTTTTCCCGGCACGTGATGCCACCAGAGGGCCCCTTTGGGAAAAGAACCCTGCACCACCCGCGTTTTTGAAGAGCGTGCGCCAGCTGAGAGCACCGTCCCCCCAAGACATCCACCAGCCACCCAAAAAGCTGTCACAAGATATACGGGCCCTTTGGGCCCTCTTACTATTCATGTGTCGGTGGTCAATGGACTTTTTCCCCCCGATCAGACAACGCGCTTGAAATTTTTGATGACACATGGCTGCCAGGAGGACGGCCTTTTGGGAAGAAATGCCTGCTCGGGATCGGGGATTGGGGGCAGGCAGGGGCCCCCTGTCCCCCTGGGGGCCCATCTGTGTCCACCCGACGAAAGGCAACATTTTCCAAGGGCCAAAAGCCTGGTAATGCCACAAAACAGCTTTTTCTTTGGGGTGGTTTTTGGTTAAAGTGTTTCTTTTGCTCCCAAACCTGGAAGACAGAAGGGTGGCGCTAACTGGGGCCCCTGTACGCATGCAGGCTCAACTGGGGGAGGAAAGGGGGAGGAAAGGGTCCTGGTGGGGCGATGTACTCGGGGACGGGGAGGCTGAAGCGGAGGCTGACCCTGATCAAGAACATGGGAGGAACGCTGGGGGGGATGCGAGGAGGAGGAGGAGGCGGGGGGAGAAACGAGGGTGTGACAGTGGGTTGGAGGCCCGGGGGCGGTCGGCCTTTTTTGGCCAATGTTTTTCCTCCATTTCAACTCATGCTCTCTGCATGTGACAACATGTTGGTGGGGGGTTTTAACCCCTTAAGGTTCTTGCCTCAAATTATCGTTTACGGCAAAGGCGGCAAGACATCGCTGGGTAATCAGAGGGTTGCTCAAAGAAGGCCCAGGTTGAAGGTCCTGGGCTTTTTTGACGGGGGTAACGAGGACGGGTTTGCGCTGACCGGGCTGGGGGGAATCAATCACGGACTTCTGCACCGCCCCTTTCCCTTTTTGAGGCGACCCTACTGACACACCCCATCGTCTTCCCCTCGTCCATATGAACGCTCGCAAGAAATTCTGCTGAAAAGAGCACGTTGGATCTAAATGTGTCGTCCCTAACCCTCATCAACACAGTGACTTCGTCTCCTGACATTTTTGCACCAGGACTGCGGGCTACAAGCAAGAGGGACGCAAGGCGTTTCCGACCGCCCGGATTTTTGCCGATTGACCGGCTTCCTTTTCCTCCCTGATGGGATCAGTAAGGGGCAAGCAGACAAATCTCCTCTTTATCTTTTAACATCCACTGACCCCAAAACCCCATTTTTTCATCAAAGAGGTCTTCAGACAATGGATTATCCACAGTGGTGGGTACACGAGTTGACATTTGGGCTGCTTCATGTTGGACGGATGCTGATGATGCTGATGACGACATTTGTGGCCGTGACTGGGAGGACGAGGAGGTAAGACTGCTGGATGCAGGTTGCATTAACCACTGAAGGACAGATTGGCGACTCTGTTCGTTACTGAGATTCACAGGGCCCTGACCCAGCGATGACAGGCCTGACGGTCCTGCAACTGATGATCCGCTGGCATGCGTGTTGTCGCCAGCACTGGAAGGAGCACCTTCTCTCGTACCTCTACCTCCATGTCCTACCCCCCTCTTTGCTCACTTACCACCTGAATTTCGCTCCATGTTCAGAAATATAAAAATTTGAGAAGGTATGGAAGAGTTTTGGAAAGTCTCTTATTAAAAGACGGCAAATCACAGCTATTCTCAAATCCCTCAAATCAAAACAAAATTGCTGGATTCAAATTTAACTGCAAAGTAGATCTATCAACAAAGCTTGACTGACCAAAAGTGAAAAAAACACCTGTCTGAAATGTATACAGATATTAAAAGGTATTTTTGGCACCTTTCAATTCACCTGTGGTGACTACAAAATTGCTGTATTCAAATTTAACTGCAAAGTAGATCTATCAACAAAGCTGGCCTGCGCCAAAGTGAAAAAACACGTATCTGAAATGTATTCGGATAATAAAGGTATTTTTGGCACCTTTCAATTCACCTGTGGTGACTACAAAATTGCTGTATTCACATTTAAGTGCAAGGTGCCTCAATGAACAAAGCTGTAGTGCGCCAAAGTGAAAAAACACGTATCTGTAATGTATTCGGATAATAAAAGGTATTTTTTGGCACCTATCAATTCACCTGTGGTAACTACACAATTGCTGGATTCAAATTTAACTGCAAGGTGGCTCTATCAACAAATCTGGACTGGGCAAAAGTGCAAAAAACACGTATCTGTAATGTATTCGGATAATAAAAGGTATTTTTTGGCACCTATCAATTCACCTGTGGTGACTACAAAATTGCTGTATTCAAATTTAACTGCAAAGAAGATCTATCAACAAAGCTGGCCTGCGCCAAAGTGAAAAAACACGTATCTTAAATGTATTCGGATAATAAAAGGTATTTTTAGCACCTTCAAATTCACCTGTGGTGAATACAAAATTGCTGTATTCACATTTAACTGCAAAGTAGATCAACAAAGCTGGCCTACGCCAAAGTGAAAAAACACGTAAATGAAATGTATTCGGAAAATAAAGGTATTTTTGGCACCTTTCAATTCACCTGTGGTGACTACAAAATTGCTGTATTCACATTTAAGTGCAAGGTGTCTCAATGAACAAAGCTGTAGTGCGCCAAAGTGAAAAAACACGTATCTGAAATGTATTCGGATAATAAAAGGTATTTTTGGCACCTATCAACCTGTGCTGACTACAAAATTGCTGGATTCTAATTTAACTGCAAGGTGGCTATATCAACAAAGCTGGAATGGGCAAAATTGAAAAAGAACACCTATCTGAAATGTATACTGATAATAAAAGTGGAGTTTTGCACCTAACAAAGAGACCTACAGTTACTAGAAAAGATGTGTATCCTAATATAAGTTCAGGCTGCCCAATATCCAGGAAATATTTCAATAGAAAACTGTTAATAATAAAGATATTGCAGTGCAATGTCTACACTAAGTCTTGGTGAACTTTATCCAGTATTCTTTATAGAGCTTGTCTGTGTTCGCCCACAGGGCCCCCCCCCTCCCCCGTTCCCACCCGTGACTTTACAGCAGTAGATGCTCCTTTAAAATTCTCTACCTAACTACATAAAATCTTCCAATCTCTGATCTTACTAAGTTGTAAGGCTCACAGCTAACAGTAGAGCTTTCTCTGTGAAGAAATGGAATAATTTCGCTGAGCTGTTTGGACACAGGCAGAGCACACGTCCTACTGCTATGAGACGCTGAGAGACACTGATCATGAACAGGAAGGGCTGTTCTATATAAAACGAGTCATGTGATTTTTCCAGCCAGTCGCAACCATACACATCCCAGTCATGACGTTGCACACACATCTCACCCTGCTCTATTCTGTAAGCTGATTTGCTGGCCGCCAAAATGACAGGAAGCGCCGAAAATGGCGCGATCTTAATAGATGATGCACAGATTTTAACCTAAATTATCGCATGATCTAAAAATTTCTAACAACAAAAAAACTGTGCCGATTTCAACTTTGTCGATAATAATCGCTCAACACTAATCATAAGCAATACTTTGTTAGTTTTATAATATAGATTTTTAGGTTTTTGTTTTTCATTGTTTTGTGAGTTTACAAAAAATTTTAGTCCCGTTAGAACTGTATGCAGTCACTAAAATAATACACTGCAAAACTTCTAAATTGCAGTGTATTACAGCTGCCAATATAAAACAGACATGCAGCCTGAAAAAGCCATGCCACCAGCAGATCCTAATAGGCAGTGACAGACTGGGGTGTATAGGGCCCACCAGTTGTATTTCCTTCTAGGGGCCCATCGGTGGAATTGATTTTGATGGCTCATACTACGGCTTCTCTACATGCCCCTTATACTCTGCTTCTTGATGTTGGCCTCTTTCTTTCTGCTGTGTATACAGTTTAAAATGAACTCTAGGTCTGCCATGCTCAACGGCCCACCAGGGCTTTCCCTGTTCTCCTTTTGGCAAGTCCAAGACTGCTAATAGGCATACACAGAGAGCAGATCTAAAAGTCTTCATTAGGTCCCTTTCTGCTATGGAAGCCCACCAACACCCTGCAATTGGATTTGTCATCTCTGGCAGCTTCAGCTGTTATATACAGCTCATATGCTGTGGATAGGGTTCCTTTAAATGCACCATTTCTGTGCCACATATTAATGGAACTTTGCACTAGCCACACAGTGCCAACACCACAAATGTATGGTGGATGGCACTGAAGAACACATATAATATAGCAGTCTATATTCAAGATAGGACAGATATTTATGGGTTAATGTGATCTGTATCTGCCTATAGGTGCAGATAGGTGGCTCTGTTTGTTCAAGGTCAAAATAATTTACAAACAGACAAACAACCTTTTGCCAAAAGGAACCTTGAGGCTTTAAAAAAAATCTGACTGTGTCAGATTTTTTGCAATTTTAACGTGTGATTTTACAAGTGGCAGTAAGATTTTGCTGGCGACTTTGTTGGAGCTGTTGCTTTACTTTGTTCTCCTGGCACAGAACATTACTACAGAGATGAGTCAAACAACAGCAGTGTTAAATCCCCATCCTTACATTAAGGACACATTTAAAATTATTATATTGTAACAGACTGAACATCATTGACCAGGAAAGTATTTTATTACTTTAAGAGCACCACTGTCTTCTTTAGTGGTAATAGATCAAAATAAAGCATTGTTTCTATATGTTAAACTCTTAGACAATGTATTTAATTTACACAGTACATTTAAGGTATACAAGAGATGGTAAATGGTGCATCTGTCTTTATAATAACATTATGTAACAATATCACGCACATTATACATCCTTTATAACTTGTCTATTATAAAAACAAATAATTACAACTAAATGAATACTAAGGAGGATATGTATGAACGGGGCTGTGCAAGAAGTCTGGCGTATTTTCAGCTCGACATCAGGTGCAGCTCCGTTTGCTTCACTGACACGCCTCCTGATTGCCATTATCAGGCACATTACAGAGCGCAAACGGCACTTTGTAATGCGCCTGATTTCGGAGGGGGGCTTGCGGGAGGTGTGGTGTACTAGAACCGTATGAAGCTGTAGATTTATAGCTTCGCTACGGCAATTCTAGGCACATTACAGCTGGAGCAGGTAGAGCACTTTCTAAGTGGTATACCTGAGCCAGAAATATCGCCCTAGCGCTAGAATGCGCCCGATTTATGACCCACTGTAGAGCAGGTTCATAAATCAGGCGCATTCTATGCCATTAAAATGCGCATGAAATTTGGCGTTTAAACTGGAAACTGGAAATTAGAAAACCCCCAACTACTTGTTCCCTACAAAAAGGAACAATGATCTTGTACCTAAGTGGGGCCCCCTCAATCTCTGAGCCCGATGGCAGTCGCTATGGCTTCAGTTACACCCATGCTGCAGCCGAAATAAATATTTAGTATACAGAGTTACACATGAATTTGCATATTTCAGCCACGTGTCTATCGCAGTCATGTTTTCAGAATTCTGGAGAGGCATGTGAATATTTGTGGTTTTGTCTTACAATGAAGAGCCAGTTTAGCAGCTTTTACTGAAGGCTGACTGCAAGCAAGTCTTAAAATGATTTAAGTAAAATTATTAGACAAGGGAAATTGAGTAAACACAGAACAGTTTGTAAATTATTACTGTATTAATATTTATAGACTGTTAACCTAATACCTATATCCCCCAAAGTAAAAAAATAATTGAAGTTCATCATTTATTCAATTATTTTTTCAAACAGCTTTTATAAATGTTATTTATGTAATTGAACTGGAGAATTAAGATGTAACTGAAAGTTATAGGCAAATTCACATCTCAGTAAGTGTGCTCTGCTCTACACAAAAATCCTATTGAATGGAGTGAGTCACACAAGTATGGCAACCTCTCCATTCACTGCAGCCACAGCATGAGGGTAAGGGGAAACCCATCCTTCAGATGTTTACCATCACTCAACTCCATGAAAGGTGGAATAAAATTGAAATTAAATGATTCTTGTCCTAACACACAGGAGAAGCTCACACTCCATCCACTCACTATGGAAGGTGAGCTTTTATGTGTTTCGGAATGAGAACCTGGAACTGAAGAGGAGCAGATCCCAGGGAGCTCCAGAGTTGCAGCTGGGGAGGGGGGGGACACAGGGAGGTTATTATTATTATTTTTTTACCTCCCCAGGCCCATTTAAGTATAGAGTAATTCAACCGGACAACCTGTTTACAGATGGTTATGCAATGCTTTCCAGAAGGTTAAACTCTGCAACTCTATTAAACCACAATCAAGTAAAGAGGACAGTAATTAACCCTTTTCAAGTAACCAGCCTATCAAAATTACTCCAAGCTAGCAGGGATGACTTCAAGAAGGGAGGAGGTGACCCAGCTCCTATTTTACTATAATAAAGATTGCGAGATTTTAAAAGGATGCGGGATCACCTCCTCCCCTTTTCTTTATTATTGTTGTCACATGCCAAGGTTTTCACATTGTTCTGTGCATCCGTTGGTATTTAAGCAGGGGAGCTGGATTTCTAATCATTGGCAGACATGTGTGAACACTGTGTGGGTCTAATCCTTTCTTTGTTGCCCATACCAATCGGAGATCCCCTTTAATTTTATTAAGAACACTATATGAAATGGAAAGGGAGCTCTGATTGGTTGCTGTGGGCAACAAAGAATATCTTACACCTAGACAGTTTTCATACATGTCCCCCATAATGTATAACTTCTAGAACAGACCTGCGCATAGTACGGCCCTCTAGCTGGTTGGATGCAGCCCGTAGCATACGATACCCAGGACTAGTAGTGCTGGCGGACGGCCGCGGCCGGGTAGCGCTGAGAGGCCGCTGTGGGCCGTCAGCGCTACTGTTACTCGCCATTTGTGAGTTGGGCAGCGATGCGATGAAATCAGCTTATCGCACCGCTGCCTCTCCTCGCCGCATGGAGTAATTACTCTGTGCAGCCGAGGAGCTGCCGGAGGAGTGTCCCGGCGCTGGTCTATGGGGAGCAATAACTATCTATATACCTGCCTGTGGGGAGCAATAAATACCTATATACCTGCCTGTGGGGAGCAATAACTATCTATATACCTGCCTGTGGGGAGCAATAACTATATACCTGCCTGTGTGGTGCTATATCTATCCATCTATATACCTGCCTGAGGGGACCTATATCTATTTACATACCTGCCTGAGGGGATCTATATCTAAATACCTGCCTGCCTGAGGGGAGCTGTATATACCTATGTTACTGGGGGACGTATCTATATACCTGCCTCACTGAGGGTACAGAGCAAGTTTCCACAAAAATAAACCGCATAAAACAAATTTTTTCCCGCTCACCGCTGTTTTTTTATTTTTTTTTTAGTCCGCCCCTCTAAAACCATCCCAGTTTCTCATGCGGCCCCATGGAAAAATTGCCCAGCCCTGTTCTAGAACATAATGCAAGAAAACATTTTAGAAAGGCATCTCAACTGAGAACAAGAACATACCTGGACAACTCCAAATCAATTTCAATGCAGATATACATATAGACAAAGGAATCAAGAAGATCAAACTGGATGACACACGTACAGTTATTCCACAATGAAAAGACCATTGACAGTCAAGAAGGTGATGCAAAGGTATGAGGATGCTTTAGTGCCTCGTAGGAAAAACAACTTAATAATGTCTTATGATCCGTCCACTAGCTGAAGCCTAAGCAAATCTACAATTTTACATATACAGTTCATGATATGTAGGACACAGCAAGTTATAAATGGCACCTGGCAACAATGGCATTCCTGGCTGTTTTGTGAATTTGTCACACCTTATACAGATTTTACTATTTTGCCAAAGAAAAAAAAAATAACTACTGTCTTGTCAAACTACCCATGCAAAAATGGGTAGCACAGCACCCTACACTCTATGAAAAAATCTTTTAGAAACTGCATGTGGATTTTCTAAGCTTCATGTGTTTTTATGGTGCATTTTTTATTAAAAAAAATTTGTGTACATGTGTTTTATTTAATGTTTTTTTCCTGCTGCCTTCTTCCCATTAAAATAAAAAAAAATCACATAATTAGTAAGTAAAAAAGTGCCCCAAAAACAGCAGCATACATTTACACAGTTGATTTCTGAAAGTAAAAAAAAGTACTCTGAAAGTTTATGGGAAAAAAGTGCCACATATTTAGTGGAAAAAGTCTGCACCTACATTATGATGCATTCTGAAAAACATAATTGACCAAAAAAGTACTCAAAGTAAAAAAAAACAAACAAAAAAAAAAAAAAAAACACACCACATAAAAAAAAAATCAGTGCATGGGGTGTGTTTTAGATATTCCTTTTGCCAGCTAACATTTGGTCACAGCATTTTTTGAAAATAAAAGTGAAAACAAATGTGATGTATGACACAAGCTTAGAAGAAGACTGTTTGTCACAGGTAATGGTAGTGAACCCTCTTGGTCATCGTGAGAGATGACTTACTGAATCAGCGCTTGCCCTTTAAATCTCCAAAAGTTTTCAGGCCCACATCTTATGGAACCTGAGACATTGAGCAGGAGTAGAGCAGGCATGGGAAAAGACAATTATCGAGTGAGCCTGGGAGCAGAGACACGAACTAGCTCAAGATCCGGAGCAGTGACTGTGGCACAAATCTGGGCAGTTACTCTATCTCTTTACTCTCCACCCATATAACACACCCTTATACACTTTACTCCCTCCACCCATATAATGCATCCTTATACACTTTTCTCCCTCCATTCATATAACGCACCCTTATACACTCTTCTCCTCCCACCCATATAATGCACCCTTATACACTCTGCTCCCCCATCCACCCCCTTATAAACTATGTGTAATAAAAGAGGGGGGGAAGAGGGTACAGAGTGCATTTCTCACATTTGTTTCATCATTTCAGGCTATATATATATATATATATATGTGTTTACACCATTACAGGTTCTGGTTACACCATTACAGGTTCTGGTTACAAGGATTGGAGCCTGGGAGGGAGATGACTATCACAGCTCTACAAGCATGAGAACTGAACTTTCCAGAAGTTCTACAGAGCTGTGACATCCACAGAATGAGGACGACTCAGGAGGGAGCAGGAACAGGGAGGGACCTGATGATGTTACCACTCTTCAGTGAGAGAAGACATACCTACTGGGAGGAGAGACCCACCCCTGGATTTGAAAATCTAAGCTAGTGAAAAAGCTCAGATGAATGCAAAACCCCTTTAATAAAATTGTTGTGATATCTCCACACCTGTCTGTTGTTTTGGTTGATTAATATTTTCCTTACTGTAAAAGGTAACAATAAAACCTGCTGCAAGGTTCACTTTAAAATTTGCATGATGGTACTAATCTAACTAATACTTATATCTACACTAGGCAGAAGGAGGTATTTTATATACCAAAATGTGGCTTTTAATTGCTTTAGTACTTGGCACAGGAATGTTCATTGCATCAGCACCGTTCACAGAGCTGTGCCAAAATCAATGGTGTTGCATACAGGCTATACTGGTCTAAGCAGACAGAAAACCCGCAAAACCGTATGTATTCTATGATATTCTGCCATAAAGTTTTAAAGTCTATGAGCATGACAAGCTAACATGTAAAAGGTTATTCGCAGTCAAGAGGACTAGTGTTGAGTGATTATTATCGACAAAGTTGAAATCGGCACTTTATGTTGATCGGATTTTTTAGATCACGCGATAATTTAGGTTAAAATCTGTGCATAATCTATTAAAATTGCGCCATTTTCGGCGCTTCCTGTCATTTTGGCGGCCAGGAAATCAGCTTACAGAATAGAGCAGGGTGAGATGTGTGTGCGACGTCATGACTGGGATGTGTATGGTTGCGATTGGCTGGAAAAATCACATGACCTCGTTTTACATAGAACAGCCCTTCCTGTTCATGATCAGTGTGTCAAAGGAGTAGGACATGCGCTCTGCCTCTGTGCAAGCAGCTCAGCGAAATTATTCTATTGGTTCACAGAGACAGCTATACTTTTAGCTGTGAACCTTAGAACTTAGGTAGATCAGAGTTTTGCAGATTTTAGGTAGTTAGGCTGAGAATTTTAAAGGAGCATCTACCGCTGTAAAGTCACGGGGTGAGCGGGGGGTCTATTTGTTAGGTGCAAAACTCCACTTTTATTATCAGTATACATTTCATATAGGTGTTTTTTTCACTTTTGGTCAGTCAAGCTTTGTTGATAGAGGTACCTTGCAGTTAAAAAAAAAATTTGAAGTCCAGCATTTTGTAGGGCCAAAAAAAAATCCA
>JAODAL010017582.1:0-77314 GCA_025379985.1 Phyllomedusa bahiana
ATTTTTTTTTTAAATATGTGATTACAAAAAGTGAAGCCTGTGAGAGCTACAGCATTGCTCAGCCCCCCTTAGTTTTCCTGAAACTTTAAATTAGACACGACCAGGACACTGACAGGAGCTGATCTGGCGCGCTTTGCGTGTTTTGGACTTCTATCTATGAGACAGTGGAACATGAAGGAGCTTGCAAGGGGCTGGAGAGTCTGCTGTATAAAGAATCCACTGGTTGTAATGTTATTATTTGAGTAAACTTTAGAGACACTCCCTGCTTCCTCGCTCTCTGCTCACCCCGCTCCCTCTCACTCGTGCAGCCGTTAATGATGCTGCATGCTTTGTTTATATTCTCTCCTGAGTAGATAAGAGGTAAGGAACTCACTTTGTGGCAAAACCCCTTTAAGGGAGTGTGAGAATATACTAGCGTGGGATGGTGGCAGGAACAGAACTAATGGGAAGGAGGGGTCTCTGTTTTACATATATCTCTAATACCAGCCACTGTACTTTATATGCCAGAGTACCTCAAGAGAAAATCTCTAAAAGAAAGCATTAAGCAGCAAGAGACCAACATGGAAGAAGAGAGTAAAAAGAGAAGTGGGAGGAGAAGAGACAGTTATCAGGAGGAAAATGAGTATGACGAAGCCAACATGGAAGATGAGAAAAGAAAGGGAAAGGGAAGAAAAAAGGACCGTTATCAGGAGGAAAATGAGAGTGACAAGGAGGATGACGAAGAAGAGGAAGAGGAGAAGGATGAGGAAGAGGAGAAAAAGGTGAAGGCAAAGAAAAAGAAGAAGGTGGTGGTGGAGGAGGAAGAGGAGGATGAGGATGAGGAGGATGTACAGCAAGATAAACCTAGTTCATCGTCACCTAAAATGTTGATGGCAATGCCAAGTAGGAAAGCGAGAGACGTGAGTGATGAAGAAGGGCCCGAGGATGAGAGTCCGGCCCATGATGAAGACCTAAGAAAGTCACACAAGATGAAAGAAAAAGGAATGGACGCAGAAGAAAAAGAGCATAAAAAGAAGGAAAAACTAGCCCAAGCAGAGGAAGGCGAGGAGGAGGAAAAGCCCAAAAAGAAAAAAAAGAACGAGAAAAGTGAACAGCACCCACGAAACAAACATACAGACAAGAAAGAGGCAGGAGACAACGACGAGGACCACAAAGAGGAGAAAGCAGGGAAGAAACATCAAGACAAGATAGAGCATGATGATAACGAGGAGGAAGCGGTTAAAAAACATAAAGACAAGAAAGAGAAGAAAGATAAAGAGGAGGAAGCGGGTAAGAAACATAAAGACAAGAAAGCCAAGGAAAAGACAGATCCTGAGAAAACCAAGAAGAAAGAGAAAAGTGAGAAAAAGGTAAAACTCAAAGATAAGAAAAAGGAGTAGAAGCCGAAGAAGGAGCAGAAGGAAAAGCCAAAGGAGGAGAAGAAGGAGAAGCCCAAGAAGGAAAAGAAAAAGAAAGAAAAGCCAAAGAAGGAGAAGAAAGAAAAGCCAAAGAAGGAGAAGAAGCCCAAGAAGGAGAAGCCGAAAAAGGTAAAGAAAGTCAAAGTCCCCAAACTAAAGAAACCAAAAAAGTCTAAAAAAAAATAACAAAGCTTTCTTAATAAACAATGTGGTCATGGATTGCCACGATGGATTCCTTGCTGAGGTTCTCAAGATGGTGTCCATGTGTTTTCACTCTTATGTGCATTCGAGCCCACTAGTCCTACTGAACCTATGGTAATCTAAGAGAGGTTCAAAGGGATCCTGTCACACTGAACATGCTCTCTGATCAGATCGGCAGGCAGCAGGTTATTGAGCAGATTGATATATTGTTCTATAGGGAGAGGTTCAGCAGGACTTTTAATTTATTCATTTAAATCCCTGCTTATTCTGGGTTAAGGAGTCCAGTGGGCGGGGTGATCAGTGATTGATAGCACCACCCGCTGGACTCTCTAAACCAATAATTTAAATTAAAATACAACTTATACTAAATCTTTCCCTATAAGATTATATATCAATCGGCTCAGCTCCTCCTGCTCTATAACAAGCTGCCTGCAGATCAATGCAACAGGCCAATGTGGTTCAATGTGACAGGTTTTCTTTAACAGAACAGGTGCCCAGAGCTCTTATGATACGTGAGGGTCCCAAAGGTTGGATCCACCACCAAGCAGAAGATTATCACTTTACCTAATGACATTAAGTGGAAATACCCCTTAAGCACCACTCGTAGCTACAAAGCAAGATGGTGGAAAACACATCCTTGATTATTACCTGTGAGATTCCAATGTGTCAGACCCCATCCCACCCCCAAGGAGTCTTACCTGTGACATTCCAGTATGTCGGACCCCATCGCACCCCCAAGGAGTCTTACCTGTGAGATTCCAATGTGTTAGACCCCATTGCACCCCCAAGGAGTCTTGCCTGTGAGATTCCAATGTGTTAGACCCCATCCCACCCCCAAGGAGTCTTACCTGTGAGATTCCAATGTGTCGGACCCCATCCCACCCCCAAGGCGTCTTACCTGTGAGATTCCAATGTGTCGGACCCCAATCCCACCCCCACGGATTCTGACCTGTGAGATTTCAATGTGTCGGACCCCATCCCACCCCCAAGGAGTCTTACCTGTGAGATTCCAATGTGTCGGACCCCATCCCACCCCCAAGGAGTCTTACCTGTGAGATTCCAATGTGTCGGACCCCAATCCCACCCCCAAGGAATCTTAACCTGTGAGATTCAATGTGTGGACCCACCCCACCCCCAAGGAGTCTTACCTGTGAATTCCATGTGCGGACCCATCCACCCCAGCACTTACCTGTCATGTTGTAGCTTCACCATACGTCTTAGTCTTAATATACATTTAGTGCAGCACACAAAGGATTGGAGACATGGAGCACTGTATACTCCCCTATACGCACAGCTTCTAGACTATGACAGGAGAGGGAATGTGCATAATTTATTCAGGAAGAAAAAACACCCATTTGCCAATAAAGCCGGGCCAACCTACTGTAGCAATATTTAAAGACAACAAAATAAGTAGAAGTCATCTGTAACAAAACTCAAATTATTTTTATAAATGTCCGAAATGTACAAGTGATCCGAAATTACTAAAACCTATTGATTATACCACCAGTGTCTATCTTTGGTGGAAGTTTTGAGATTTGGTTTATTTTGAGACTCCATCACAGTCTAAGAGGTGCACACTTCTGGGCTCTGCACCTATGTTGGGAACAGGCCCCTGAAAGTCTCGGCTCAGAATGGAGATCCGGTCACACTTATGCACGACTGTCCATTTCGTTCTACGGGAGTTCCCACAACACTTTTGGGAGCCAGCGACTGAGATAGGCATAAGTATATGTTCACGCGGCGTGTTGGATTTTAGATGCGTGTTTGGATCCGTTTCTCAGATGCGTGTTTTGGACCCTAAACGGACCCAAACACGCATCCAACAATGTGCAGTGTGATTTACGTTGCTTTCAATGTAAAACACGCATCGGCGTTCAAACGAGAGATCGCCGATGTGTGTCTACTTGCATCTTTCTGATGCGTCTTTCAGATCTGTTCAAAGAATGGTCATGTGAATTCTTGATCCGTTTGACGCCCTATTTAAAACTATAGTGTGCGATCCTGCTGCATCCAACACGCATCCAAACATGCACCTGCGTGTTGGATGCATTTTTCGGATCCAACACCCCGTGTGAACATACTCGAAATCCAGAGGTGTAACTTGAAGCTTCTGGGCCCTAGTGCAAATAGTGAAATGGGGCCCCTCAGTTACCATGTGCCATTGACAATGCTGTGACAGAGGGGCATTTGGGGCTCCCTCAGGCTGCAGGGCCCGGTAGTGACTGCTACCTCTGCACTCATTATAGCTACTCCCCTGCCTAAATCCCAGAGGTGGAACCTGCACCTATTCGATTTTGATGGCTTATCCTATCGATACGCCTATGGTGGAACAATGCTTTAACACAAAAACATCAAATACCGTGTAAAATGTAAATTGTACTTGCGATTCACACACAAAATCACACCTCAAAAAACACAGATCAGTAGCGTTCCACTGTTTTCTATGGGAACACGCACCATAAGTGCACATAGGGCCTCATTTATTAAAACTGTCTAAGAGCGAGACTGTCCTTGTTGCCCATAGCAACCAGAGCTCACAGCAACTAATCAGATCTCATAGCAACCAATCAGCGCTCAGCTTTCATTTTTACAGAGCACTATATGAAATGAAAGCTGAGCTCCGATTGGTCGCTTTGAGCTCTGATTGGAATAAAGGCTTAGCTGATTGGTCGCTATGAGATCTGATTGGTTACTATGGGCAACAAAGAGTCTTACTGCTAGACAATTTTGATGAGATCCTGTCAGTAAGACTGGTTGCTATGAGCTCTCGTTGCTATGGACAGGATCTCATCAAAACGGTCTAGCAGTAAGACTGTCTTTGTTGCCCATAGCGACCAATCAGCTCAGCCTTTATTCCAATCAGAGCTCAAAGCGACCAATCGGAGCTCAGCTTTCATTTCATATAGTGCTCTGGAAAAATGGAAACGGAGCTCTGATTGGTTGCTATGAGCTCTGGTTGCTGTGGACAATCAGAGCTCAACTTTCATTTTTCCAGAGCACTTTATGAAATGAAAGCTGAGCTCCAATTGGTCGCTTTGAGCTCTGATTGGAATAAAGGCTGAGCTGATTGGTCGCTATGAGATCTGATTGGTTGCTATGGGCAACAAGGACAGTCTCACACTTAGACCGTTTTCATGGTGCTTTTTTAATGCATCATTTGATGTATTACGTGATGCAAGTGCATGTCAATTCCTGGCGCATAATTATTTTACGGTTGAGAGTCAATGGAAATTGTAAAAAAATACACCAAATTATGTATGTGTTTTGTTGACAAATAACTTTATCCATAACTCGAGAAGGCTGCGCTGTAAGACACCTGGGAATATACCTATAAAATATTCACCAAAAAACACAAGAAATTTGGCAGATTTAACTTCTGGGACCTGCACCTATCTTGAGAATAGGCCCCTGAACTCCTCCATGCAGAGCACAGAAGTGAATGTGCATGCGCGCCACTCTTCCTTTGTTTCAATTTAGGGTTCTGAGCATAGCCAATTCTGCACTGAGGAGTTTGGGGGCCTGTTTTCAAAATAGAAGCAGGAGCCAGAGGTAGGATCTGCACCTATGAGACATTTATAGCATATCCTATCGATAAGCCATAAACGTCAGGGTTGGGCAAACCACTCTATTGTTCTTTAATCCTTGGGGTGGGGAGAACACACAAAAATCTGAAAGCTTTTGGTGCAGATTTAAATGGGTTGTCTCACCACAAAGATTGCTGCTTTTTATGTTAAAGATCTTGCAAAAACAAGTCACTTTGCAATATGTGTCCATTAACAGTGTCCTACCTATTCCTAGATATCCTCTCTTGTATGGGCTGCATCAGCTCCTCAGGTCGCTAAAAGCTACAGACCTGTTTGATCTCTCCTGATAGGCTGTCAGCACTGGTTCGCTATAGCTAACAGACCTGTTCCATCTCCCCGATGCAACGGTCGTTTGCCAGTTTTCATCTGGGGTGTGTCGCTATAGCTACAGACCTGTTCCATCTCTCCTGATAGGCTGCCAGCACTGGTCACTATAGCTACAGACCTGGTGTCCTCAGCAGCTCATCACTGCAGGCCAGTAGAAGCCAGTAAACACGCCCCCTGAATTCAAAAATTAAACCAAGAAAACAGGACTGAGGTAAGATGAATCGATGTATTGAGACAATCCCTTTAACTGCAGATATTGTTCAGAGTTGCTTAGGAAATATTTAGGCAGCACTTTCAACTTATGCGACTCAGATTTGCCTTTCAGCCACCCAGGAAGCAACTTGACAGCAAGTGCTCAATTCACCTGCAGCACCCCCACAGGGGAAAGGGAGCATTACACCATTTCCACTGAACTCAATGGGCTATGTGTGTAATGCAAAGATCTGATGGGTCCTCCATAGTGAGAGATGTACTGGCTAATAGACAAGAGTCCTGATCAAAGCATACTACCCGGCAATAAGTTACAGTCATACAATAAAGAAAAGTAAAACAGAATGATTTCAAAAATAAAACGTTTAATTTACTTTAGTCTTACATTTGATCTTCAATACAAAAAACCCAATAGTGTTAATGAATCTTTTACATAAGAAACTCTATTCACCTCTTTAGACATAAGGCTTGTCTAGGCTGTCCCACTCCAAGAACAGCACCATTCTTGTCCATAGGATGTGTCTGGTATTGCAGCTCAGCCTCATCAATTGTATTGGAACTGTGTTGCAATACCCAACACAGTCCATAGGGAAAAGTGGCGCTGTTTTAGGCAAGAACTCTTTTGATCAAAGAAATTTCTTGATAATTGGAGTGGCACCCAATATGGGCTAGGTACCCAGCTTTGTTACACACCACAACAAATGTGTTACTAGGCAGACGTGGAGCCTGGGAAATCTGGATGACATGGTCTGTGGGAGCAGTGGTGGTGTCGAAATTATTTGCCATCTAGTTTTATAAGAAGTATACAACCAATAAATATCTGATAAAATTTTTGAACCAATGAGAAGATGATGCATGACTGATTTGTCTTCACTGGGGACAAATATATATATATATTTATTTATTTTTTTAAGTTGATCATAATTTTCTGCACTTCCGCTTTAAATGACCCTGCAAAAATACACCAACCTCCTTTCCATGTTAAACTTTTTGCTTTAATACATACAAAAATAATTTTAAAAACCTTACTGTTGCATGATTATGAACATATCTATATATATTATATAATTAAAAAAAAATTAATACAGCTCTTGGTGGACTGGCAAGTGCAAAAAGACCCCATAGACATAGTATGTTCCATCAAGGTGACAGGTGCGGATCCCAGAAACACATATCTCAGAAACAGGTCCCCGAAAGTTACGGCTCAGAATAGAGAGCTAGTCTCACTTGCTCACAACTCTCCATTCAGTCCTATGGGAGTTCTAAGTACAGGGGAGCGCTGTGTTCTCTCCATTCTGTTCTATCGGAGATCCCAGAACAGGGGTTAGCTGAGTTCTCTCCATTCTGTTCTATGGAAGGTCCCAGTACAGGGGATCGCTGCATTCTCTCCATTCTGTTTTATGGGAGTGCCCAGTACAGGGATGCGTGGTGTTCTCTCCATTCCTGTTCCCTACAGGGATCGGTTCCCAGTTTACGGGGGAGTGATGTTTGTTTTCTCGGGTTTCCCCCAATTTTTCTCCTGTTCTATGGGAGTTCCCAGTACAGGGAAGTGGAATGTTTAGTTGTACCCAAAACTCCCATAAAACATAATTGAGAATCGTGTGCAAGTGTGACCAGCTCTCCATACTGGGCCAGAATTTTAGTGGCCCCATTCCCTAGGACCCGCACCCATCAGACTTTAATGGTATAGCCTATTGATATGCCATCAAAGTGCATAATGGGAATACCCCTTTAACATACCTCAAAACACATCATAGTCTGATATATCCACTATCACATACTAATCACAGCAGCATAGCACTCTTCATCACTAGTAATAGCAACAACACCCAACAGCTTGTAAAAAACGATGCCATTCATGCAGAAACTGATTGCACACGTTGGGAGGAGAAAGGAGTTTTCTTTTTGGTTCCTTTATGATTTTAAAAATTTACCTTTCATAAAAAGAACTTAGATGATATACTGAGTGTGTGTGTGTGTGTATATATATATATATATATATATATATATATATATATACACACACACATACATACACAAACAAGAGATGTAGCACTAGAATTGTGATCAGCATAGCTACATGATTTTGATGCAGGGACGTGTTACACCCAATGTTATGTGCATAGAAACAAATTGATCTGTGAAATCTTCCAGTGACTAGGAGTGTGGTTCTCTTTACCCTATTCATACTGGGGTCCATCTTTCGGACCCTGCTGTGGTATAGTGAGCTGCTCTAATAGACCTGGCCAATTCATGCATGGATTTCTACAGGTGCCAGGTAAGGCCGGGTTCACCGTGTTTTCTGGTGTATATTTTGCAGCAATATTTATAACCTCAAACCAGGCATGGGTCCAAAACCCAGAAGCGGTACAAACCTTTTCATTATACCTTTTCTCCCTATCGGCTCCACTCCTGGTTTAGGCCTACAAATACTCCTGCAAAATCATAAAACACAGTGTGAACCCGGTCCAATGCTTCAGTGTTAACACCTAGTGTTAATAGCCGCTTTATTCTCATTATTAAGTGACCGGCTGAAAACAAAATGGTTGCCTAGTGGGGTTAGGGGTGAGCAGCACGCCAATTCCTAAAAGTCATACTACACTACCATTTTGAACCGTGCATCACACGGCCGGACTGCACAGGTTTAGATCTACTGACTAGTACATGAAAAGAATACCATGGTTGGCACAAACCATCCTACTGAAGTAGTGTTAAACCAAAAAACTAAGGGCCACATGTATGAACCTGTTTAGGTCTAAAACTCACTCTTTAGCGGATATTAACCTATGGGAAAAAAGTGAGTTTTAGAACTAAACAGGTTCATACATGTGGCCCTAAGTTGTTACAAGAACTATCAAGGATCATGTCTGTCCAATGGCACCAAGTGGTAAAAAACCCAAAAAAACCCAAAAAACAACAACATTCTCTTTCTGTAGAGGTTTCTAGTACAGAGCCCAGATACAGGTGGTTTGCCAGTCATGGCTACCCATTCAGGACCAGGAGGAGTCAAGGTGACCTTCCCATCAGTCAAATCTGCTCCCAACCCCAGGGCTTTATTCACAGGGGTATCCTCGTCTTCGACACTGATGGAATATCGATAGGATATGCCATTAATGTGCAACAGGTGAGTGTTATTTGGCTACACTCCCACTGAAATCAATGGGGCAGCTTCGACCACTTCTCCATTCTCAACGGAGACTTTTGTAAGCCTATTCTCGAGAGAAGTTTGGGACCCAAAAGGTGAGCCCCACACCCATCCCACATTGATGGCCTATCCTAAGGGTTGTCCAACTATACACTTTGATGGTTTATTGATAGATAGGCCACCAACGTGTGAAAGGTGTCGGTCCCATCCCTAGGACCTGCACGGGCCAACAAAATTTATGCTTCCACACGACTCTCCGTATTATGTTCTTATAAAAGGGTTTTGTATAAGTTCCCAGTACAGGGGTAGGTCGCTCATTTGTTCTTGGGATCATACCGTATTATGTTCTATAGGAGTTCCCAGTACAGGGGGGCGCTGTGTTCTCTCCATTCTGTTCTATAGGAGTTCCCAGTACAGGGGGGCGCTGTGTTCTTTCCATTCTGTTCTATGGGAGTTCCCAGTACAGGGGAGAGCTGTGTTCTCTCCATTCTCTTCTATGGGATTTTCCAGTACAGGGGAGCAACTATTGTTTTATTTTCCCTTCCCTGTTTATTTCTATGGGTTTGAGGGGTGTTATCCCAGTTCTAAAGGGGAGCGCTGTGTGCTCTCCATTCTGTTCTATTGAGGCTCCCAGTACAGAAGAGCGGAATGTTCGCCCATCCTCAGAACTCCCATAGAACAAAATGTAGAGCTGCGAGCAAGCGTAACTTTTGGGGACCCATTCCCAGGATAGGTGCAGATCCAATAGGTGAGACCTGCACCTATCACAATTTATTGAGATACCCCATCAAAGTGTATGGTGGGAACACCTTTTTGAGCACTGCTAGGTGGGTATGGGCTGAGAAAGTAAGGGGAAGTCAGCAAAGGATCACTACTTAGCTCTCTGGAGCTGGCTCGCTTGTGCATGAGAATTCTTCTGCTTCCAGTCCAAACAGGCATCTGCAGAGACTTCATCAATTTATGGACATAACCTACTAAAGTGCATGAGTAAAAGGAGAAACATAGATGAACAAGGAGAAGGCGGTTTCCTGAGATCTGTAGACGCCAATGTAACAGTCTTCAATGTGAATAAAAACATTCACAATTCCTGCCATTAAAGAAATGGAAGGTGTGGGTGGGGGAAGCGGGCGAGCAGTCACTGTCTGTGGCACTGCCGGTGGCATGAAGATGGCGCAGCCCTACAGCTACAGATGCAGGCTCAGCTTGGCCGACACAGTTTTGCATCCTTTGTCAGAAAACAACCTATTTTCTTTCGGGGAATAGGTCATCTCCTTAGCCACTTCAGATGCCAACTCCTCGTCTTCTTCCAAGCCCCTATGTCTGAGCTCCGCCAAGACACATTTCTTCACGTGACTGAACTCCAGTGGCAGGAAGGGGACAAAGTAATCGATCAGGTTCTTCTCGATGAGGCCGCTGTGCCAAAAGCCACCTGGGCAAGAAAGAAGAAACAACACAGATATGTTATTGCCATCATCTACATGTACCAAGGATTTAGCCATGTGCCAATATAGGATAGGCCATCCATGTGATCAACAAAAGACCCATATTCAAAGCATATTAGAAAGTTACAGAACTTGAATATTTAGATTAAATAGACATTTCCTTCAATAAGTAAAGGTGATTTTTGCTATATAATCACAGCCCTCAGCTCCTCTCCTCTATCATATAACCTTATATATATCACAGAGCTCAGCTACTCTTTCATATAAACCTATACATCACAGAGCTCAGCTCCTCTCCTCTATCATATAACCCTATATATCTCAGAGCTCAGCTTCTCTCCCTCTATCATATAACCCTATATATCACAGAGCTCAGCTTCTCTCCTCCATCATATAACCCAATATCAAAACAACCCTCATATATACCCCACAGAGCTCAGCTTCTCTCCCTCCATCATATAACCCTATATATCACAGAGCTCAGCTTCTCTCCCTCTATCACATCCTGCTGTCAGATAGGGAAGCAAAAAAACACCTGACAGGCTCCCTTTAAGTTCCTGATGCATTTGTCAAATATACAAACTTGTCACTCACTGTTATTGTTATTGAATAGCCCGACAGACAGCACATTCTCCACATCCTTCAACTCCAGGTCCTCTCGCTTCCTCCCATCGTTCCAAAATTCCAGCATCCGTCTATTGATCAGATCCCCACCGGCATTGCTGAAGGAAAACACCACAAATTATTCCCTAGAAAATACTTGAATGGCGGCTACATTCCCGTTAGACTATATAATTATCACACTCTTACTAAATTGTAGGGGGTTGTCGACAAGCTCCCATCATTCTGTTAAGACTTTTAAAAACCTCCCTACCACGATAAAATAGAAAATTACCTCATACTTGCCTCTCCCATCACCACCGTTCCAGCACTGCCAGAGCTCCAGCTTCCCTCCCCGGTCCTTCACAGATGACATCAGGTTAATGGATCACATGATGCTGCAGCCAATCACTGATCTAAGCAGTACATCATGTGACCACAGAGGTCAGTGATTGGCTGCAGCATCAGGCGATCCATGAACGTGACGTCATCAGTGAGGGACCAGGGGAATAGTGAGAGCAGCTCTGGAGTATAATACAGGATGAAACTCAGGATAAGTAATGTAATGTATGTAGACAGTGACTGCACCAGCAGAACAGTGAGTTCAGCTCTGGAGTACAATACAGGATGTAACTCAGGATCAGTACAGAATAAGTAATGTATGTACAGTGACTGCACCCGCAGAATAGTGAGCGCAGCTCTGGAGGATAATACAGGATGTAACTCAGGATCAGCACAGGATAAGTAATGTTTGTACACAGTGACTGCACCAGCAGAATAGTGAGTGCAGCTCTGGAGGATAATACAGGATGTAACTCAGGGTCAGTACAGGATAAGTAATGTATGTACACAGTGACTGCACCAGCAGAATAGTGAGCGCAGCTCTGGAGTATAATACAGGATGTAACTCAGGGTCAGTACAGGATAAGTAATGTATGTACACAGTGACTGCACCAGCAGAATAGTGAGCGCAGCTCTGGAGGATAATACAGGATGTAACTCCGGAGCAGTTCTGTAAATATTATGTTTTTTATTCCTCTTTTTTACCAGCTCTACATGTCGACTTGAGGGAGAAACTTTTATAAGTGAATAATTTCTAAGTGAACTTAAACTATTCCCGAAAACAGTACAACTTGTCCCGAATAAAACGGGGCCTCAGACAACTGTGTCATTGAAAAAACTAAAAACCTGCTGGTCATTAAGTACTTTTCAGGCTTTCGGTTTAAGGGGTTAAAATTCTTGGAAAACCTTTTTATATGGTAACCATCAACATCCAGAAAGAGGGATTACTTGTAAAGAGTCAAATGTGTTTCTTAAAATAGCGTTGCTGTAACCAGCGTTGTTTGGCCACGGTTTTTACCAGTCTTACCCTACCCAAAAAATAGGGTTTGTTGCCCATAGCAATCAATTACTATCCAGCTTCCCAGGACAGTGTCGGAAACTGAAGCCAAGCTGTGACTGGTTGCTCTAGCTTTGATACATGGTGGTTTTTAAAGGAACTCTATGGATCCAACTTGCAATGCTGTGAAGTACCTGAGGAAGATAAAGATGGCTTTGCGGTAGGACACGCCGTCGATTTGCTCGTAATAGTCCAGGAAAGGCTTGATGGCATCGATAAGACCGGGATGGAGCTTGTCCATTTCATCAAATATGAATATAGAGCGAGCACAGCGACTCGTGTTCCCTCGAATCCACGACTGTAGCTGGTCCTGAGAAGGGGAAAAAGAAACACTCCACTGCATGAAATCTAATGTGGCGCTTTGGATTTGGGTCAGGCAAATTTTACTGGAGACCATGGGAAAGATCGGGGAACTGATGGGCAGCCTGATGGTCAGACAGAAAGAGGGACGTGTATTCACAAAACTTGAATGAAATGGTATCGGCACTCCTTCCGGAATAGTTCATATCTTTTATTGGGAACAAATATCTAAAATCTCATAAAACAAGCAAGCGATGCACGCTGACGCGTTTCAGACCTCGATCTTGTCCTTGGCCAATGGTTCTTTTCACATTTGTTGTTGCATTGCAGGGAAGTATTATTCAGACATAATGGGGCAGATTTATCAAGGCAGTTGTGCCAGAATTCTGGCTAAATTTGCGCCAAAAACAAGCTTTTCACCACATTTACTATGTGTTTTTGACAGTTTCAGACGCTTCTGCGTCGCGTCCGACAAGAGGAGCGTGGCTTCGTAAAAAATGAGCGTGGTTTAAATGAGGCAAGAAAGGCGCCAGGATGTGCGACCAAATTCTGGCGTAAAAGTAAGCCAACTTAAAGATGATGCAAACTGAGACTAGACAGTTCTAACCTGCGCCAGATTTATCAACACTATGATAAATTTGGCGCATTTTAAGACTGTCTAGTCTAAGTTTACACTGTCTAAGGCCTCGTTCACACGGCTTATTTTGCCGCGGATTGGCGCCGTACTGCGCGCCGGATTTGCGCTTCAGTACGGCGCCAATCCGCGGCAGCAATTACGGTAATCCACTGCTCTCATAGAGAACAGTGGAATCCGTCGTCCTCCCCGCTCGGCAAAATCCGCCGCAGGGGGAGAAAGTGACATGCACATTATTTACGGCGCGGACGCGCCATAGATAATGCATTGTCTATGGGGCCGGGGAGCGGCGCCCCCGCCCCGCCCCTTATTCACGGCGGATTTGTGAGCTCAATACGGCGCACAAATCCGTCGGGAATAAGCCGTGTGAACACGGCCTAAAAGTAAGACACTTTTGATAAATCTGCCCCAATGGGTCATATTTCTGAAAACTGTCTAAGCCTAAGACTGTCCTTATTGCCCATAGCAACCAATCAGGGCCCATAGCAACCAAAGCACAGCTTCCATTTTTCCAGAGTAGTATAAGAAATGAAAGCGGAGCTCCGACTGGCCGCTATGAGCTCTGGTTGCTATAAGCTCTGATTGGTTTCTATGAGCAACAAAGACAGCCTTACTTTACTATATATAGTATCCATATTAGTGTACATATAGCATGTTTATTAGTATTTAAAGTACTGTATATATTATTTATATCATATATAGTATGTATATAACTATATGTTTAAAATACTAGTATATCTATTATAGATACACTATACTAATATACTATACAGTATATATTATATATATGTACATAATTTTTTTTAGTATACTCAGATCAAATTAGAAATCATACTAAATAAATTTTATATATTATTTTAAACACTATACGGTATAGTATAGTGTATTTACTTTACAAAATATAGTATCCATATTAGTATATATAGTATGTTTATTAGTATTTATAGTACAGTATATACATTAGTAGTTATAGCATCTACGGTACGTATATAAACATACATTTAAAATACAGTTTACTATATATACACACACTATACTATAAATACTAATATACTATACTACATTGTATATATTATACAGGCAGTCCTCTACTTACAATGTTCTGACTTACATCTGTCCCCTAGTTACAAAATGGAGACTTATGGGGCATGCTGGCACTTGTAGTTCCATGTTCCACAGTAGATAGTAGCTGTGGAACGACAAGTTCCAGCATGCCACAGCAGCACAGGAGGTGAAAATGAGGTGAAATCTTCTTAACAGGGGCAAAGACAGCAAAACAAATGTGAAACCCTTCCCTGCACTATCCAAAACTAAAAAAAACCCTTTTATACTGGAGTTACATTTAGTACATATACCTGTTCTGACTTGCATACAAATTCAACTTAAGAAGAAACCTACAGTCCCGATCCTGTTCATAACCTGGGGACTGCCTGTATAAGTATATAACATTGAATATGATGACAGTATAATATTAAATGAAGCTGCACCTCACTTGTGGTCGAGGTTTTGAAGCTTTCCATTGACTCCTATGCGGATTTTCAGCGTTGAAAATGCTTCAAGAATCGAAAACACTTCTTTTTTAGTACCCAAAGAAGCGCGTCAAAACTGCGTGGTGTGAACTACGACACTGCTTTCCATAGGAAGCAATGAAAATGAACTGGGGGCGATTTGGAGGCTTTTTGGACACGGAAAATGCACCAAAGCCTCATCCAAATCGTGTTAACATAACATAAGGGATTCTGGCATCTTCTAAAATCCTCTCGGAGCTCAGCCTCATAGAACGGGGAAATGGCCGCACTTGCGCAGTTCTCCTCGTTCATTTCTATGGCAGTTCCGAATGTAGAAGAGCGAGTGTGCTCGGACATATCTGGAACTCCCATAGACATTAACAGGGGAGAATTGCACGATCGCGGCCATTTCCCCATTCTCAGAGGCCGTCTCGTAGCGAACTCCAAGAAGATTTTACGAGATGCCAAAACCCCTTTGAGGACCTCACAATTCTTACCTAATAGACGGGCATTTTTAGGGCACAGCAGACGCCATTGTGTGAAGGGAGGTTTAGCCGTACCTTGTACAGGGGGATCAGGTTGTTGTGTGGGAAGTGCACGGTGGAGACGAAGAGATGGACGTATTTGCTTTTCATTCCCAAATCATAAATATTCTCCACGATGATTTTGCTAACAAAGTTCTTGCCGGTGCCGGTCCAGCCATGCAGGGATAACGCCAGGGGCTTCCTGGGGTTTTCGTTGCTCATGAATCCAGTGAGTGCCCTGTAGATTACGTCCTGTGCAAGGTGCTGCCCAAAAAGTTTCTCCCTCAAGTGGACCTGTAGAGCTGTGAATAAAGAGGAAAAAAAACCTAATATAAACAGAACTGCTCTGGAGTTACATCCTGCATTATACCTCAGAGCTGCACTCACTATTCTGCTGGTGCAGTCACTGTACATACATTACTTATCCTGTACTGATCCTGAATTACATCCTGTATTATCCTCCAGAGCTGCACTCACTATTCTGCTGGTGCAGTCACTGTACATACATTACTTATCCTGTACTGATCCTGAGTTACATCCTGTATTATACCCCAGAGCTGCACTCACTATTCTGCTGGTGCAGTCACTGTGTCCATACATTACTTATCCTGTACTGATCCTGAGTTACATCCTGTATTATCCTCCAGAGCTGCGCTCACTATTCTGCTGTTGCAGTCACTGTACATACATTACTTATCCTGTACTGATCCTGAGTTACATCCTGTATTATACTCCAGAGCTGCACTCACTATTCTGCTGGTGCAGTCACTGTGTACATACATTACTTATCCTGTACTGATCCTGAGTGACAGCCTATATTATCCTCCAGAGCTGCACTCACTATTCTGCTGGTGCAGTCACTGTGTACATACATTACTTATCCTGTACTGATCCCGAGTTACATCCTTTATTATACTCCAGAGCTGCACTCACTATTCTGCTGGTGCAGTTACTGTGTACATACATTACTTATCCTGTACTAATCCTGAGTTACATCCTGTTTTATCCTCAAGACCTGCACTCACTATTCTGCTGGTGCAGTCACTGTGTACATACATTACTTATCCTGTACTGATCATGCATTATGTCCTGTATTATACTCCAGAGCTGCACTCACTATTCTGCTGGTGCAGTCACTGTGTACATACATTACTTATCCTGTACTGATCATGCATTATGTCCTGTATTATACTCCAGAGCTGCACTCACTATTTCTGCTGGTGCAGTCACTGTGTACATACATTACTTATCCTGTACTGATCATGCATTATGTCCTGTATTATACTCCAGAGCTCCACTCACTATTCTGCTGGTGCAGTCACTGTGTACATACATTACTTATCCTGTACTGATCCTTAGTTACATCCTGTATTATACTCCAGAGCTGCGCTCACTATTCTAGTGGTGCACTCACTGTACATACATTACTTATCCTGTACTGATCCTGAGTTACATCCTGTATTCTCCTCCAGAGCTGCGCTCACTATTCTGCTGGTGCAGTCACTGTGTACATACATTACTTATCCTGTACTGATCCTGAGTTACTTCCTGTATTATCCTCCAGAGCTGCGCTCACTATTCTGCTGGTGCAGTCACTGTACATACATTACTTATCCTGTACTGATCCTGAGTTATATCCTGTATTATACTCCAGAGCTGCACTCACTATTCTGCTGGTGCAGTCACTGTACATACATTACTTATCCTGTACTGATCCTGAGTTATATCCTGTATTATACTCCAGAGCTGCACTCACTATTCTGCTGGTGCAGTCACTGTACATACATTACTTATCCTGTACTGATCCTGAGTTATATCCTGTATTATACTCCAGAGCTGCACTCACTATTCTGCTGGTGCAGTCACTGTACATACATTACTTATCCTGTACTGATCATGCATTATGTCCTGTATTACACTACAGAGCTGCACTCACTATTCTGCTGGTGCAGTCACTGTACATACATTACTTATCCTGTACTGATCATGCATTATGTCCTGTATTATACTCCAAAGCTGCACTCACTATTAGGTTATTGCAGCCCCGCAAAGTGCACGCCGCGGAGCATCCTGGGAGATGTAGTCCAGCACTCCCGCCACTCACCTGTGCTATTGAGGGGCTTGTCCACCAAGCAGCACTCCACCAGCCGCCCGCAATAGAACTCAGGGAAGGACATGTAGCCGGTAATGGCCGAGGCGGCAGCTATAGCGATGCCCATACTGATAGGTTCCAGGGATGCGGCGCCAGGGAGGAGCGGAGCCGCAAGCAGTAAGAAGAGCCACATCCCGGAGCCCCAGTCCGCAGCCATGAGAGCTGGAAGCAACGCGCAAGCGCAGAAAGCGCCACACTGCCCCTTCCGAACAAAAAAAAAAACAAAACAACTACCAGTTTCGTTTTCCATTAAACTACGCTGACATCGTGGAGCCACGCCCACATTCGTGATCCACCAATAGGAAAGCGGATAAGCGGCGCAGGCGGCCATTTTTGAGCGGTGACAACGCTGCGCGCCTCATTCCTGTCAGGAGCAGCGGGCGGAGCGCAGTTGTGTCCTGCTCGGTGCTGTGACGCAGTTATTTTCCTTCACACCGTGTTCTTTGTGTGGCTGTAAAGCACTGAATCAATAAAAGTTCTTCAGTACATCATATGTACCAATAAAAATAAAAAAATGGCAACAAAGATACGTCATTAAATAGTTATCCCGCACCGCCCAAGTGTCCCCTCGTTTGGTCCCTATCTTTAATCCATGTCCCTCTTTGTCCCATAAGGAATAGATTTGCATTAATAAACTTGGTCTATTGCTCCAATTCATGCCGGTCTGGTTCCTAAGGGGGCGCCTTTTAGCGCTTATTTGGGGTGTAATTTTACCGTACAACGTACGCTAAACTTCTCATAAGGCACAATGTAAAATACGCGCTGGCAATCACACGACGCGTATTTTAACGGCTGTCTGAAAAGAATTGACAAGTCCATCCATCCTATCAGGCGTATACGCGCCGTAACGTAGTAAAAGGAGTTGTCTCACTACATCTATTCATCTTACCACGGTCCTGTTTTCTCGGTTTCTGTTTTTGAATTCAGGGGAGTGGTTACTGGCTTTACTGGGTTCTACTGGTGTGCAGTGAAAGGCTGCTGGGGACATAAGGTCTGTAGCTATAGCGACCATCGCTGGCAGCCTATCAGGAGAGATGGAACAGGTCTGTAGCTATAGCAACCTGAGGAGCTGATGCAGCCTATCAGGAGAGAACAGGTCTGAAGGTATAGCGACCAGAAATGGCAGCCTATCAGGAGAGATCGAACAGGTCTGACGCTATAACGACCAGCATTGGCAGCCTATCAGGAGAGATCGGACAGGTCTGTGGCTATAGCGACCAGCGCTGACAGCCTATCAGGAGAGATGGAACAGGTCTGTAGTTATAGCAACCTGAGGGGACTATACAGCCTAACAGGAAAGAATGAACAGGTCTGTAGCTATAGCGACCAGCGCTGGCAGCCTATCAGGAGTGATGGAACAGGTCTGTAGCTATAGTGACCAGCGCTGGCAGCCTATCAGGAGAGATTGAACAGGTCTGTAGCTATAGCGACCAGCGCTGGCAGCCTATCAGGATCGATGGAACAGGTCTGTAGCTATAGCAACCTGAGGGGACTATGCAGCCTAACAGGAAAGAATGAACAGGTCTGTAGCTATAGCGACCAGCGCTGGCAGCCTACCAGGAGAGATGGAATAGGTCTGTAGCTATAGCAACCTGAGGGGACTATACAGCCTAACAGGAAAGAATGAACAGGTCTGCAGCTATATCGACCAGTGCTGGCAGCCGATAAGGAGAGACTGAACAGGGCGGTAGCCATAGTGACCTGAGGAGCTGATGCAGCCCATACAAGAGGGGATATCTAGGAATATATTGGACGTGTTCATTCTGTCAAGGTGATCCTCCTCAAATTTATCTCCAGCAGGAGTGATTCACAAAGGACACCCACGGCACCCTATTAATTACAATGGGTCCAGTGGGTCTCCGCCATGGTGCACACTGCTTAGACGGAAAAAACTGCACAATTTTTCCATCATTCCTGAAGGAACATGCGACGGAGGTTCTGAAGGGACCCTCTGAGGTATAAGTGAACCATCCCTTACATAAAGGGTAAAGTAAAAATCCAAGGTATCGTCTCGAATTTCTGTCTACGATTCCAGTAGGAAAAGTCCAATGTGTGAACACTGCATTCTGCTTGTCAGTCCGTTGGTGAAGATTAAAAGAGGTGTTCCCATCTTACACGTTGATGATATATCATTAGGATATGGGACCTATCTCGGGAACGGACCCCCGTAAGTGTCAGCTCATAATAGCGAGGAGTCACGTTCGCATGTGACTCTCCATTCTGTTCTATGGGAGTTCTGAATAAGGCCGAACTAACTTAACGCCTCATGTAGCTCCCATATGACAGAATGGAGAACACACTGCTCTCCTGTAATGGGAATTCCCACAGAACAGCATGGAGATCACAGCGCTCCCCTGTACTGGGAACTCCCACAGAACAGAATGGAGAACACAGCGCTCCCCTGTAGTGGGAACTCCCATAGAGCAGAATGGAGAGAACACAGCTCTTCCCTGTACAGTACTGGGAAATTCCATAGATCAGAATGGGGAGAACACAGCGCTCCCCTGTAATGGGAACTCCCATGGAACAGAATGGAGAACAATGGAGAGAACACAGCGCTCCCCTGTACAGGGAACTCCCATAGAACAGAATGGAGAGAACACACTGCTCCCCTGTACTGGGAACTCCCATTGAACAGAATGGGGAGTCTTGTTCACATGTGACCAGATCTTCATTATAAACCAACATTTTCAGGGTCCCGGAGATAGGTGCAGGTCCAGGTCCTAGAGGTGAGACCCGCACCTATTAGACTTTGATCGCCTATCCTAGAAATAGGCCATCAAAACACATATTGAGAACCTTTCTCATACCAGCCTCATTCTTACTGTACAACAGATTATACTTAACCCTAAGCAGTACCGTATACAGCTTGTGACACTGAACTTTCATCTGGCAGAAGACAATACTTCTGTGGCTTATGTAATAGCCGACTGATACACCGCAGCTCCAATCCTCAAACTGTGGCTCTTCAGCTATTGCCTACAGCTCTCAGGGAATGCTGGGAGTTGTAGTTTCTCAGGGAATGCTTGGAGTTGTAGTTTTGCAACAGATGGGGACCCACAGGTTGGAGTTCATTGCAGTCCAGGACATTGTAAGAATTTCCCATTAACAAAATAAACATTTATTACACCGTCTGTTATAATCAGGTTTGTTTTTTTTTTTTTTTTTTTTTTTAGCTTTATATGATTTTTATTATTACAATGTACAGTACCAAAGTCTGGAAATGTAAACGGGTGAAATCACAAAGAAAAATGAAATTTAAATCGCAAAGGTTAGATGTCTGTTAAGGGTGCACACATTGTACAATTATACTATTTTGTGCTTAGGATTTTCATTATCATTTACATTGGTTTTACTCATTGCCAATACCAAAAACATGTATTGCTACTTCCTAGAAACTGTCAGCAAGTAGGATAGCTGCTGACAGTTCCTATTGTGAGGTTTGCAGATCTCTAGTAGACAAAAAAAATACTGCTCTAAATGGGCCATTTGATTGGTTCATGGAAAGCTTAAAGGGGCTGTCTCACTACAAGGATTGCTGCTTTTTATGTTAAAGATCTTGCAAAAACAAGTCACTTTGCAATGTGTGTCCATTAACAGTGTCCTAGATATCCCCTCTTGTATGGGCTGCATCAGCTCCTCAGGTCGCTATAGCTACAGACCTGTTCAATCTCTCCTGATAGACTGTCAGTGCTGGTCACTATAGCTACAGACCTGTTCAATCTCTCATGATAGGCTGCCATAGCTACAGACCTGGCTCCTACTGCAGCCTAGTAGAAGCCAGTAAACACGCCCCTGAATTCAAAGTGAAACCAAGAAAACAGGGCAAATCAATGTAGTGAGAAAACCCCTTTAAAGAAACACTGAGCAAAATTCTGAACCCTCGTGTCAAGCCCCACCCTCCACACAGGAATTTGTGTCATGCTCCGCCCTCTCAGGTCCTGTACTAGGTATTGAAGGCTGATAGTAAATACTAATAAGATTCACAGCGAGATTTAGGATAAAGGATTTTACCACTTGGTAAAGTCCCGTTCTGATGCCAGCCTTAGTGAACGTTTAGATGGCCGCACTTATGCAGCTCTCACCGTTTCACGTTTATGGGCGTTCTCAACATAGCGGAGCACACATGCTGCCATAGAAAATAACAAGAAAACCAGCTCACACCCATCTCCCCGTCTCAAAGGAAATCAGACCTGCGGGGCCCATTACCCCTTTTTTTCACTCAAGGTACAAAGAAAAATTGACAAACAATCTTCCAAAGGGGCTGACCCCTTTTCTGAAATTTCCCCCCGTCTCAGCAGTTGATTTATTGTTTACACTGTAAGTAGTCCAAAAATGTTTAATATTTTTTTTTTTTTGTGGCCCTGGTGGAAACGCTTTTAACCCTTCGCCTCTGTTAGGTGGAGCATGGGTTCAGATGAATTCTCAGACTTTCTATAAGGCTGCGTCCACATGGCAATTTTAAAATACTGGTTGGATTCTATAACTGAACCCGACAGTACTTTACAACCGGTGTTCTTTTTTTTTTGTGCATTTTTTGGCACAGATTTTGTGGCGTTTTTTTTTTTTTGATCGATCCATTGACACGGAACAGTAGATTTTCCGGACGAAATCCGTAGAGGAAGTGCAAATTTTTTTTGATCGGTTTTTGGATTTAAAAATGACCTGTGTAGACTACCTCTGATTTTCTTTAGTTCTAGGGAATGGTTTAGTGGATTTTGACGGTAAATCAAAAAACCCGTGTCAAAACCCCGGGAAAATCATTCTGAAAGTAACCCAAGGCTACAACCAATTAGACAAATGAGGCAGAGTGCTAACCCCCTGAACCCTGCCAGGAAAAATAATAGGTGTCCTTTAGGGTATCTTCACACGGCTTATTTGGATGCTGATTTTGCAGCGCCCAGAATGGCATCAAAACCTCGCCTGAAACACGCTTCTTCAGAAGAGGTTTTAGATGCGTTTCTCGGCACCTTTTTTTTGATTGTTTGCAACACTTTTTCAACCATACAAATTAAAAAGCAGGGTAAAAACTGACAAAAAAACATGCCGAGAAGCGCGTCAAAAAATACGGCGAGGTTTTGGACGAGGTTTTGAAACTCTCCATTGATTCCTATGGGGATTTTCAGCGCTGAAAACGCTTCAGGAATTGACATGATGCTTCTTTTTTCAGCGTCCAAAACAGCTTCCAAAGAAGAGCGTAATACGCACGTAAAAAACTTATGGTGTGTGAACTACAGCGCTGCTCACATAGGAATCAATGGAAATGAACTGGAGGCGTTATGAAAGCTTTTGATACTATTTTGGGAAGGGAAGTGCTCCAAAAACTGCATCAGAATCAGCCGTGTGAACATACCCCTAAAGTGCTATTAAAAGAAGGCTATAGCTATTGGGAGTGTGCTGTGCGGCCTAGAGCCACAACCACAAATTGCCTCGGTTTTGTAATGTGGTTTTTGGCTGCACAGCTTGCCTCATTTTGGCAAAAACCCCCGTTTTAAAGAGGGGTCATAAAGCCTTGTAACAGGGAATAAAAACTCTGTGTGAACAAGCCCTAACACACTATGGTTGCAACAGCGGATGAAACATGTGGCAGATTGTTAGACATTTTAGACCCGTACTGAAGCTAATGTATTATGTGGAATGAAACCCAAGGGGATGTCATTTACGTTTTTAGATCAGGTTGGATCGTGTTTTGGACCCAAACAAGCATCAAACCCTTGCGTTGATTTACATTGCTTTCAATATAAAGCAGGCATTGGTGTTCAGACGAGTGATCCCGATGTGTCTTACTGCGTCTTTCGGATCCGTTCAAAGAGTTGTCATGTCAAATTCTTGACCCTTTTGGGAGCAGCAGAGCCTTTTTAAAACTATGGGTGGACCCCTGCTGCAGCACAAATGCCCCAAAACACGCATTGGGGGTGCGTGATGGCGCTTTTTCCCGTCGCTTTTGAATATGTTTTTCGGTCCAAAAAAAACTTACTAAAAAGGGGGGTGTAAAACCCCCCCCTAAGGCCGTGTTCACACGGCTTTAAACCCAAATTGCAGGGCCGGAATTCGTCCGCAGTTACGGTTTGAAAAAGGGGCGGGGCCAGACCGGGGAGGGACGCTTGCCGGCCCCCCATAGAAAATGCATTATTTACGTGCGTCCACCCGTAAATAATGTTCCTATCATTTTTCTCCCCCCGCGGGTTTTGCTGAGGGGGGGAGGAGCGCGGAATCCACAGTTCTCTTGAAACTGTGGATTACAATAATGACAGGGAGGTTGGACCGTTTTGAAAGCGCAATCCGGCGGGCAGTACGGCTCCAACCCGCGGCCAAATAAGCCGTGTGAACATGGCCTAAGAGGTGACACGAAAATTCAAACATTCCGGTGTCAGCAAGCAAATGTTACTGTTTATATAATAAAAAGTTATACTAAATTTACTTTCTGTATAAATTGCGCATGTTTTTCAAGTCTACCCCCAAAACAGTGTCAAAATTACTATAAAACGCCCAAAGTTCGTTTTACATCAAATTGTATGTAAACCCGCCTTGTATTGCACTCTCTTATTTGTGCTTGCCATAAGTAACATGTCAATTCTTTGAGACGGAGTTTGCACCTAACATATAGTATATAGGAAGCAAAAAATCCGCCTCTCGAAATCAGTGTCATATCCGCATCGTACGCGCGGGGGGAGAATTGACATGTCAATTGTTTGCGGCCATTACATTAAATGGGGAAAAAAGGGGCTCCCGGGCCCCCCCGGCATGTTCCGGGGTTTTTTGGATGAGGATTTCAGAGCGTTTCCTTGCCCAAAACCTCGTCCAAACCACATCAAAACCTTGCCTGAAACGCGCTTCTTCAGACAAGGTTTTCGACGAGGCTTTGATCAGGTTGTGAATCAGGTTTTTGACGAGGTTTTCACTCATACAAATGAATAGCCAGGACAAAATACGCGCCAAAACCGCGCTTCAAGAATTGACAGGACACTTCTTTTTCATTGTTCCCAAAGAAGGGGAAAAAAACCTTTGTTGTGTTGAACTACAACGGGTTTTACATAGGAATCAATTAAATGAACTGGGGGCGTTTGGGGACGGGGTTTTGGGAAAGGAAAAACGCTCCAAAAACCTCGCCCAAAAATGCCGTGGAACAAGCCCTAGGTTATTTTCACAGGGTGAAATTTGCAGGACGTATTCGCCCCGCAATTACGCCGTTGTACGGGGGCAGGGGGGGGGGGCCAGCAGCCCGCCGGCCCCATAGAAAATTTCTTATTCTCGGCGTGTATACGCCATGAAAAATTTTGGACGGACTTTTTTCCCCCCGCTCCCCATATTGTCGGGGGGGGGAGACTCTATGAAAATTTTGGATTCCCGTAAATGACTTGGACGTATTTCAGCCGTATTTAGCGCAGTACGGGCGAATTACGGCTGAAAACGTCCCCCTTTTTTAAGCCGGTGAAATGGCCTAAGACTTCCTAACACATAGCCCCATTAATCAAAAAATGTCTGCAGTAAGACTGTCCCTTTTCCCCATAGCAACCAATCAGCACTCAGCTTTCATTTTTCCAGAGCACTATATGAAATGAAAGCGGAGATCTGATTGGTCGCTATGGGCTGGCCCATGTTTTTTTCCAGGGCCATTAATACCGTACCTTAAAGTGAACCTGTCACATAGATTATGCCCCCCTGGCTGAGGACAGCACAAGCTAGTGTCAGACCTGCTGTTCCCAGCACTGTGCTCCTTATTCTGTAAGATGCTGGGGTTTTTAGCATTTACCCCTCAAATCTTATTATGAGCAGGTGTTACCCCGCCCTAAAAGCAGCCCTGCCCACCCGACAATTTTTCACTGTTTCACCTATTCAAAGAAGGCCTTCACACGGGTTATTCCCGACGGATTTGGAGCCGTATTGAGCGCACAAATCCGCCGGAAAAGGGGGGGGACGGGGCCCCGGGGCCCGGGGTGCGGGGGGGCCCGCTCCCGGGGCCCCCTAGCAATGCATTTTTTTCGGGGCTTCCGCGCCGAAATAAAAGTGCAGTCACTTTTTCCCCCCGCGGCGGATTCCCAGCGGGGAGGAGACGGAATCCACTGTTTCTATGAGGCAGTGGATTTTCCGTAATTGCTGCCCCCGGGGTTGGCGCCGTACTGCAGCGCAAATCCGCGGCAGTACGGCCCAAAACCGGAGAAAAAAAGCCTGTGAAAGGGGCCCCAATAGGTTTTACAGTTGAGGTGGGCAGGTAGCCCCGGTGGGCGGGGCATGAAAAAAAAGACTGACTCTTTTCTGGCTGAAAATGTAGATTGGGACTTAAAGCTCTAAAACCTCCCCGCATCTTACAGGGAATAAGGACACAGTGCTGGAACAGCAGGTCTGACACTAGGGTTGTTCTGTCCTCAGCAAGGGGGGCAAAAAACCTATGTGACAGTTCCCTTTAAAATACGGCCTCCCATACAAAAGAACACAGCGCTACACCAAGCGGGGTAGGTGGTTCCCTCACCAATCAATGGCCACATTGCTGATATTTGTATGATATGATTATACAGTTTTGGACAAGGGTCCCCAGGCTCCACCAGTGGAATTGATTCTTGAGACCCGCCACGGGAGCTGACCCTCGGGGCCCGCCACGGGAGCTGACACTCGGGGCCCGCCACGGGAGTTTGGAGTTGATTCTGGTGGCCCGCCACGGGAGCTGACCCTTGGGGGCCCGCCACAGGAGCTCGGAGTTGATTCTCGGGGCCCGCCACAGGAGCCGACCCTTGAGGGCCTGCCACGGGAGTTCGGAGTTGATTCTTGGGGCCCGTCACAAAAGTTTGGAGTTGACCCCTGGGGCCCCCACGGGGCCAAATTTGGGGTTGGTTCCCTTTTTGACATTACTTTCTGCCCCTCTTTTCTCCCCCTTTTCCGAAAAATACCCCAGGGTCCCTGCCAGGGGGCCCATCGGCGGCTTCCCTGGCCAGTCCAAGCCTGTGGTCACACATACGTTGCAAAGTTTCTAGCCACAGCCCTACAAAACTCAGCTGTAGCCACATGGTGCTGCATACTTATCACTGCGGCTGTCCGGGCATGCTGGAAATGATAGTTCTGCAACAGCGAGGGAGCCGCAGGTTGGAGACTGGACTGCACTGACCCCGACGCCCCCTCCTCCCCTGTAATCATGATGATAATTTCTGCAGATCCTTGTTAATCATTCACATAAAAGTCTGATTCCTTAATACATATTATATACATCTTCTTTATCAAAGTGATTATCTTACTGTAAAACCTCAGACCATTCACTGGGGGGTCTGCGCCCAAAATGTCTGTCCACGCAGGGATAACAATGCAGGACTCCAAAGGCCACAGGAAATGCATCTAATGAGTTCATTAAAGGACTTTAAAAATGGCCGTCCCCTAAATGCCCGACGCGTAGGGCAGGGACTGAAGGCCGCCTGTCTGTATGGATCCCCGATACGTCATAGGAAAAGATCCAGCTTTGTGGATACAGTTTTGCAGCCCTTCACCGAGTAAACATTTTTCCCAGGGGGGTAATAAGTCATTTCTTTGGCAATGGCGGCTGCCGTTTCTTCATCTGCTGCGAAGCCGCGCCGTTCCAGCTCTGCCATCACACACATCTTCACGTGCTGAAACTCCATGGGGAAGAACGGTACAAAGACATCAATGAGGTTCTTATCTATGAGGCTGCTGTGCCAATAGCCACCTGAAAAAGGGGAAAAGGGGGGCAAGGTAAAAAAATTTAAAATTGCATTTTAAATTAAAAAAAAAACAAAAAAAAAAAAACACTACTGTACATATATATACATTAAGGCTATGTTCACACACAGCGCGTGGGAGGTCAGCCCCGTTTACTTCCATTATCCACGGTGCGTGAGCGCCCGGAAGGTGACCTGTCACTTCTCTCTCCCGGCGTACAATACGCGCATATTCCTACCCAGGGGAACGACGTAATTCATAGCTCTCTATGAGAGCTATGAATTACCATAATCGCGTGGTACATTTCGGGCGTGCTGAAATGCGCCCCACAATTCCTCCGTCTGAACATACCGTAAGGATCTGGGGGTGAAGTGACAGGATCAAAAAAGAGCAATGTTAAAGTGACACTTCCATTAAAACGGAGTATTTTTGTTACAACCAACATTGCTGGAATTTTACAAATATTTGGCTGTATTTTTTAAACTTCGGTAGTCCTATGCTATTAAAAAAGACACGTAAAATCTTTTCTAGCTGGGATTAGTAAAAAGATGAAAATCCTGAAGGGCTGAGCAGACTAAACTCACTTTACTGTTGGTGCCGTTAAACTGTATTTAGCTTATTACAAATAGTAGGTAATGACAATGATCGCTATACTGATTTCTGTAGTGGCAAAGTAAGGATCTGGAGTGAAGTAACAAGATAAAAAAAATTTTTTTTAAAAAAAGAGCAATATTACAGGGATATTTCCATTAAAATGGATTATTTATGCCACAACCAATATTCCTGGAAAACTTTTTTTTCTTTACACTTTTGACCTTTTTTTTATTCCAGCAGTCCTATGTAATTAAGAATTACATGTAAAATCTTGTTCTTTTTCTAGCTGTGATTAGTAAAAAGATAAAAATCCTGAACAGCCAGGCAGACAAACCTCACTTTACTGTTGGTGCTGCTTATCTGTATGTAGTCTTATTACAAATAGTAGGTAATTACATAATGATCACTTTATTGTTCTCCGTAGTGACAAAGTAAGGATCTGGGGTGAAATAACAGCATAAAATTGAGTATTTTTGTTAAAAACAATATTCCTGGAAAACTATTTTTTTATTTATTGTGTATATTATATATATATATATAATATATATCTATATATATATATTATATAATTATATATTTTTTTTTTACAATTTTTGGCGGTATTTTCTTGTTTTGTTTCTGTAGTCCTATGCAGCTAAAAATTATATGTGAAATCTTGACCTTTTCTAGCTATAATTGGTAAAGAGATAAAACTCCTGAATGGCCAGGGAGACTAACCTAACTTTACTGTTTGGGTTGGCTTATCTGCATGTAGTTTGATTACAAATTGTAGGTAATGACAAAGATCGCTCTATTGTTCTCCAAAGTGGCCTAGATAAAGAAGAGACTAGACCGCGGGGCAATGACAAGAGCAATACATAACAGGATAATGCTGAGCAACCTCTTTAAGCCCCAGTGAAAAGTACCTGGAACTAGAGTTTGGGGTACTATATCCTGTCCCCAACACCCAGCTGAAAAGGACAATTTTAGGAGTCACACCCAGTGATCATGATTGGCTCAGACCAGGTGACCGATGAGGGTCCTCAGTTACAAAGAGTGTCTCTAGCACTGGAGGATCTGTCCTGTCCAGCACTACACAGACAGTCCATTGATTCATATGGGCACTATGTAATGCTTCATTTCTCCTGCGGTGGCGCTGCAGGGAAATTATACACTTGCTCCCTTTTTTTCCCCAAACAGATTACAGCAGAGCACTGGGACCCGCAACACCATGGACACTTTGTGATCTGCTTATTGTCAAGGATTCCTTCTATCAAGTAGGGATTGTCCAGAGCGGAGAACCCCTTTAAGCCATAATGCTCCTCTCATACTCCTCATGCTGGGAGCAGTTTATTACGAAATCTTAGTAATCACTAGTTGAACCCCTAATGGGCATCTTTGTCTCATTTGATAGTGAAAGTGACCCAGGCCCTATGTGCATTCAGGACCCTAAGAGTGGTTCCCATCTCTACTATGGCCCTTAGTTAAAGGGGATCTCTCCTTTGTACAACCTCTACTTGATAAAAGGATCCCTTGACAATAAACTGATCACAAAGTGTCCCCAGTGATCTGCTGTAATCTGCGTGGAAACCTGGAAGCAAGTGTTCATTTTCTCTGCAGCGCCACCACAGGAGAAATAAAGTATTGCACAACGTCCATCTGAATCAACAGCTTGTCTGTGTAATGCAGGACAGGACAGGTCCTCCGGAGCGAGAGACACTCTTTGTAACTACTATCCACTATAACCAAAAGATGAGGATCCTGAAGAGAGGACCCCCTTCTATTCACGAAGATTTCCTTCACAGGTTGTATGACCCAAAACTGGAGAAGCCCTTTTCACGGCAGGGAAGCCTTGTTCTGGGGTCACGGCCATACTCACTGTCTTTCTTGTTGAAGGCAGATAAATACACATCTTTTTCCACGTCAGATAGTTTGATTTCCTCTCTATTCCTTCCAGCCCTCCAGAATTTTAGGGATAATTCGGTGATCTTCTCGCCTCCTGCATTACTGAGATAAAAAAAACAAACATTTATTTGATATTCCAGATAGTCCAGCCCCAAAGTGCAGAACACATAATGGTACTTCTACAGCTTATGGTGGGTGATGAACAGCATCCATCAAAGGGTCGATGCACTTTAAATGGGTCACTCGGATTATCCTATAGTGGCATAATATCCATAAAGGTTTTTGGTAGCAGCACAAACCATTGAGGACATGACAAAATCAGCGCTGGGCATCCGAGATTAACTTAATAATCGCTTTATTAGTGCTAAAGGAAACAACGCGTTTCGTGTAAAAAAACATCCTCAGGCTCCATAGTGGTTTTACATGAAATGCGTTGCTTCTTTTAGACAAAACTACAGCAATTATTTATTTCATCACGGATGCCCAGTGCTGACTTGGGATTTTGGAATCCTTCCCTCTCTGCGTTGGAGGACAGCGGCCAGTGATACAGTCTACGGAGTCCGCTGCAAGGGTATCACTGGCCGCTGTCCTCCAACGCAGAGAGGGAAGGATTCCAAAATCCCAAGTCAGCACTGGGCATCCGTGATGAAATAAATAATTGCTGTAGTTTTGTCCAAAATAACGCGTTTCGTGCAAAAACACGTCCTCAGGTTCCATAGGGTTTTTACACGAAATGCGTTGTTTCTTTTAGACAAAAATACAGCAATTATTTATTTAATCACCAATGCCCAGCGCTGATTTTGGAATCCTTTCCCCTCAGCATTGGAGGAGTCATACCCCTACAGTGGACTCCATAGACTGTATCTCTGTTTCCATTATAATGAAGCTATTGTGCCTATATTTTCACAACACTCAAAGGTTATAATATTTTTACATAGACAAACTAGCACCTTATACATCGTAATATTGCGAGTCTCTTCTGCTTTTCCTTTTATATAGGGGCCTAAAGAATTAGGAAATCTATAAGGGATCAAGACAGGTATGGCAGTGTACAAGCCTTATGGCAGGGGTCTACAATGTCGGCTCTCCAGATCTTGGGAAACTACACCTCCCATCATGCCCACCGATAAAGATTATATAAAGCTTCCCACAGCTGCTATACCCGCTACAGACCCTCCCATTCCTGCTCAAACATACGGACATCAACCACATTAACTCATGCTTCTCCAGATTTATATGGGCAGGGAAAAAACCCCGTATTGCGCTACATAAACTGATCCTGCCAGTTAGGGCAGGTGGGCTGAATCTCCCAGATGTTAGGGGTTATAACCTGGCCTGTCTGACTCGTCACATGCTAGACTGGATTGGGGGTCGCTCCCGCTTCTCGAATTGGGAATTAGAAAGAGAGTTAATGCGCCCTTGGCACCCACAGGCCTTGCTCCATACCAGGTATCCTAAGTTGCCTTCTCTGATTAAGTTGTCTCCATTGTTCCGAGACACAATAATGGCCTGGAAGGAGCTGAGGAAACGCTTAGGCCTTTCCTTCGCTCTCTCCAAGGACATGCCCATTTGGGATCATCCTGAGTTTCCGCTGGGTCAGAGCAATCCGATGTTTAGGAAGTGGAGGGAGGCAGGTCTGGCCAACGCGGGACAGCTAATGCAAGTGAGTTCTCGGAGATGGCTAAAGCCCTCGGAGATGCTCGAGAGGTTCTCCTTACCCGAATCACAGCTTTTGGCTGCCTATCAGCTCTTCTATTTCTGTAATGGGAGACTAAGAGATCTCTCCAAAGAGACCATCCCTAACGATTTTGACACTTTTGTCACCACTCACAGGGAGACATATTGTCTATCGAGGCTCTATGCTGATATGAGAGGGTGGTGCAGGAAACGTGTAGCGTCTCAGGCATTCCACTACTGGAGCCGCCGATTGGGAAATGCCCAGATCCCAGATATGATCCCGAAAGGTGTTGTGACCGTACGGAAGCACATCATCTGTGAGACCTGGCGGGAAACTTACTTCAAGATAATACACAACGCCATCTATGCTTTCAATCTCCCCCCCTTTCAGAACTTCCCCGATAGATTGCAGCACTGCCCCAAATGCGGCACACATAAAACTGACCTATGGCACGGTCTGTGGGAATGCAGCTATACACAATCCTACTGGGACACAGTCCTTCAGTATATTCAGCTTCACTTCGGGGTCACCCTAGAGAAACACTATGAACTCCTGATCTTCCATTGCCCCAGGCCTCCGGATGCGGATGGGGGAGAGGGTTCTGAGGAGTCAGTCCACTCTGCCGGTTTTCCAGGAATAGATTACATTGCCCTTTTGGCAGCAAAACGAAGCCTCTTGCAGTTATGGCTGAAGCCCACTCTCCCGTCAATCTCCGGGGTCATAAAGCAGCTGGAGGATTATCTTATAGCGGACAGACTGGAGACAGAGAGACGTAAGGAGATCCGAACCCCAGGGTTCTTCAGACGTTGGAGAACCTTCATAGAATCGCATTATTCCGATAGAGAGATAGAAGCCCTTATGCAGAGGTTCAAATATACCGATTGGTACTGTAGGGAGGGAATTGGGGGCACGCTGGGGAGACTTCAGGTCTGAGGAAATTTGGACTTGAGTATGAGGTTCCATTAAAGACCATACGGGCGCATGAGACGAAGATAGGACGCAGTTGCACTTTAGTAGTGTTGAATTTTGTTTAATTTAATTTCTTTTATACCCTTGTAAATTGATGTTTTCTCTGTATGTATTATCTCCATATTCCAGGCACAGGCCCGGAGATTATGCAAATGTGTGATATGACCACTATTACATGTCAGAGATATATGTTTATTGTTTAAATGTTTGAAAAGGCAATAAAATTTGTTTAAAAAAAAAAAAAAGATTATATAAATGCATGATGGGAGTTGTAGTTTCCCAACAGCTGGAGAGCCAACGTTGCAGACCCCAGCCTTATGACCCCTGTATAGTTCTGTACCGGCTCTGTCCTAATGTCAGCAGAGGTACAGTAAAGGCTCCATGGGTTATAAGTAGGTCCTGATTTGGATGAAACTGAGCCATTATATGGTTGTGTACCTGAGCCCCAGTAGAATGGGATATCTGATCAGAAAGACGTGATTAAAGGGGCCATCCCATAAAAATCATTAAAAAATCCTATCACCTATTTATAGGATGGGCCAGGGAGCCCACCCATTACCTGAACCGGGGTCCCCTCATTCTTCCTCACTACTTGATTACAGTGAAGAAGAGCACGACTGGAGTGGTGGACTTTAAAGTGCTGGCCACTTCCTTCATTTGAACAGAGCTGGCTAATGAGAACCCCTATTCAAAATTCCATATTAGTGTATATAGATATCACAGAGGGGCCTCTCCACTCCGGACCCCCTTATAAACCATCACAACCCAGTGAGAGCAGCTCGAGCGGACATGAGCCATCCATGTGTATAATTTTACAACATCTATATAGCTCATCACAAGATCCTATTAGGCGGACTATTACCTATAAAGGGGTTATCCCAAAAAAATCATATCACCTGTAGTAAGTGATAAATGTATACATTGCTACAGGGCTCACCGATCCCTAGATTTTCACCAACCTCTATGAGGGCTCACCGATCCCTAGAGTTTCACCAACCTCTATGAGGGCTCACCGATCCCTAGAGTTTCCCAACCTCTATGAGGGCTCACCGATCCCTAGAGTTTCACCAACCTCTATGAGGGCTCACCGATCCCTAGAGTTTCACCAACCTCTATGAGGGCTCACCGATCCTTAGATTTTCACCAACCTCTATGAGGGCTCACCGATCCGTAGATTTTCACCAACCTCTATGAGGGCTCACCGATCCATAGATTTTCACCAAAGTCTATGAGGGCTCACCGATCCTTAGAGTTTGAACTCAGCATTATGGGGCTAAAAAACCCCAAATCCCATTAGTTATACAAATGTCATGAGGGGCTCTCGATCTCTAAAAATTTGTTTTTTTTTTTTTTTTTTTTTTTTTTTTTTTTTTTTTTTTTTTTTTTTTTTTTTTTTTTTTTTTTTTTTTTTTTTTTTTTTTTAAAAAAAAAAAAAAAAAAAAAAAATAAAAAAAAAAAAAAAAAATAAAAAAAAGAATAAAAAAAAAATAAAAAAAAAAAAAAAAAAAAAAAAAAAAAAAAAAAAAGGGAAAATAAATTTTTTCATTTTCAATGGGCTGGAAAGAAAAACCCCCCTTCCAAATTTTAAAATAAGGGGGGGTTCTTTTAAAACCATGCTGCCACTTCATTCATTTCAATGGGTCTGGACAAAAAAAAAAAAAAAACCCTATCCAAATTTTCTCTTAGTGAATATAGATATCATAGAGGGGCTCGTCAGACCCCCTTATGAACCAGAACGGCCCAGTGAGAGCAGCTTCCACTGTTGCCGAGCCAAGCCGTCCATGTATATCATCTTCCAACATCTATTGTATATAGATCATCACAAGATCATGTTGGGTGGATTATCCCTTTAAAGGGGATATCCCAGGAAAATCATATCACCTATCCATAAAATAAATGATAAGTATAATCACTATGGGGCTCACCGATCCCCAGAACAGGGGTCCCGAGTCAAGATGCAGTGGTGGACTATCATGTGTCGACCACTTCATTCATTGCAACGCGGCTGGAAGAAGACAACTCCTTACCAAATTCCCTATTACTGTATATAAAGGTCATAAAAGGGCTTCTCCATTCTGGATAAAGTGCTTCACTTACTTCAACGGGTCTGGCCGAGAAGAACCCCGGTCCAAATTCTCTCAGGTCATAGAGGGGCTTCTCAACGTTGGACGCCCTTAGGAACCAGAATGGCCCAATGAGAGCAGCTCCCAGTCTATATAAATCATCTTCCAACAGCTGCATAAATTACCATAAGATAATTTTAACTGGACTATCCCTTTAAAGGGGTTATGCTGCGAAAATCTTTTCACCTAGTGACAGAATAGGTGATGAATGTATAATCCCATCGATCCCCAGAACCATGATCCCGAACCTGAATGAAGTAGGGGACGATCAAGTACCGGCAATGGGGCTGGCTGAAGAGCACCCCTGCCGAAATTACATGCTCATGTATATGGATGGCCTTCTTCATCCTGGTCCCCCTCTACAAACCAGAATGACCCAGTGACAGCAGCTCTCCCTCTAACAGCCCTGAGCCATCCATGTATAGATTTTCCCAACCTCTAAGGGGGCTCAATGGTCCCCAGAACAGGGGTCCCGAATCTGGATGGAGTGGTGGACTAAAGTGTGCCGGAAACTTCATTCATTTTAATGGTACTGGTGGAAAATAGCAGAGTACAGTGCTCATCCACATAGACATGAATGGGGCGGCACACCCCATGAGGCTCCAACGCTCCATTCATTCAAACTCAACCAGGGAGGGGTTATAGAGGACCCCCCCCCCCCTTCTAGTGATCAGTGGTGTGCCCACTTAGTGACACTATACATTTATCACCTATTCTGTGGATAGGGGGTACCGGATTTCCATGGGATAACCCCGTTAAAGGGGCAGTTCACCTAAAATGATCTTCTAAACAGATGTTCAATTTTGATATACAGGCAGTCCCCGGGTTACTAACGGGATCGGGGCTGTAGGTTTGTTGTTAAGTAGAATTTGTATGGAAGTCAGAACAGGTATATTTATTAAATGTAACTCCAGCACAAACGGTTTCTTGTTTCGTATTGGATAGTGCAGGGAAGGGTTTTTACATTTGTTTTGCTGTCTGAGCCCCTGTTAAGAAGATTTCACCTCATGTGCTGCTGTGGCATGCTGGAGCTTGTCGTTCCACAGCTACTCGCTGCTGTGGAACATAGACCTACAAGTGCCAGCACGCCCCATAAGTCTCCGTTTGTAACTGGGGCACAGATGTAAGTGGGAACTGAGTAAGTCGGGGACTGCCTGTATCTGCTGTGGAACTACAAGTGCAAGCTTGTCCCATAAGACTCCGTTTGTAACTAGGGGACAAATGTAAGTCAGAACGGTGGAAGCCGGGGACTGTCTGTATCTGCTGTGGAACATGGAACTACAAGTGCCAGCACACCCCATAAGACTCCGTTTGTAACTAGGAGACAGATGCAAGTCGAGGACTGCCTGTACAAGGATGGCCCAGATCACTTAAGGTGGGCGCTGCTCTTCCTGGGCTGTTCAGCATGGAGAAGCCCCTCTGTGATCCCTACACCGCAATAGGGAATTTGGATAGGGGCGCTCTCTATGATCATGCAGGATATATACAGGCACTAGCTTACCTCAGAAAGATGAAGATGGCCTTCCGGTACGATACTCCATCAATGTTGTCGTAGTAGTCGAGGAAAGGCTTGATGGCGTCGATGAGTCCCGGGTGCATTTTATCGATCTCATCGAATATGAAGATGGAGCGCTCGCAGCCTCTCACAGAGTTTTTCACCATCGCCTGTAACTGGTCCTGTCAGCATGAAGACATCTGTGACTGTACAGTCAGCATGGGGGGGTTATACTTTCTCTCAGGCCGCATTCACATCACATTTTCGACCCCCATTCATAGTATCCGTCAGGATTATGTCAAAATGGATCCGGATGGATACCACGGCGGAGCCATAGACTTCTATAGGACAGGCGTAGCCTTAAAGGGGTTGTCTCACTACATCAATTCCTCTTACCTCAGTTTTGTTTTTCTCGGTTTCATTTTTTTTAATTCAGTCTTTACTGGCTTCTACTGGCCTAAAGTGACGAGATGCTGAGGACACCAGGTCTGCAGCTATAGCGACCAGCGCTGGCAGCCTATCAGGAGAGATGGTACAGGTCTGCAGCTATAGCGACCAGCGCTGGCAGCCTATCAGGAGAGATGGTACAGGTCTGTAGCTATAGCGATCAGCGCTGGCAGCCTATCAGGAGAGATGGTACAGGTCTGTAGCTATAGCGACCAGCGCTGGCAGCCTATCAGGAGAGATGGTACAGGTCTGTAGCTATGGCGACCAGCGCTGGCAGCCTATCAGGAGAGATGGTACAGGTCTGAAGCTATAGCGACCAGCGCTGGCAGCCTATAATGGAGAGATGGTACAGGTCTGCAGCTATAGCGACCAGCGCTGGCAGCCTATCAGGAGAGATGGTACAGGTCTGCAGCTATAGCGACCAGCGCTGGCAGCCTATCAGGAGAGATGGTACAGGTCTGTAGCTATAGCAACCAGCACTGCCAGCCTATCAGGAGAGATGGTACAGGTCTGTAGCTATAGCAACCAGCGCTGGCAGCCTATCAGGAGAGATGGTACAGGTCTGCAGCTATAGCAACCAGCGCTAGCAGCCTATCATGAGACATGGAACAGGTCTGTAGCTATACCGACCAGTGCTGGCAGCCTATCAGCAGAGAGAGAACAGGTCTGTAGCTATAGCGACCAGTGCTGGCAGCCTATCAGCAGAGAGAGAACAGGTCTGTAGCTATAACGACCAATGCTAGCAGCCTATCAGGAGATCAAACAGGTCTGTAGCTATGACGACCAATGCTAGCAGCCTATCAGGAGAGATGGAACAGGTCTGTAGCTATAGCGACCAGTGCTGGCAGCCTATCAGGAGAGATCAAACAGGTCTGTAGCTATAGCGACCAGTGCTGGCAGCCTATCAGGAGAGATGGAACAGGTCTGTAGCTATAGTAACCTGAGGGGCTGATGCAGCCCATACAAGAGGGGATATCTAGGAATAGGTAGGACACTGTTAATGGACACATATTGCAAAGTGACTTGTTTTTGCAAGAACTTTAATATAAAAAGCAGCAATCCCTGTAGTGAGACGACCCCTTTAATTGGACTAAGTTTACCCTATTTAGCAAATGTATACGGTTTCTGCACCAGACGGGGACTGATGACGTGATGCGAGTGGGATCTTTGTAGTAGTACTTTGTAGTATCTCCCCTTTAAGAATCAGAGAATTGCACAAGTAACAATTCCTTAATACAATACCATTCCCAGAACAAGGAGAAGCAAAGCACTGACAACTATGAAAAGGGTGCGTATGTCTTTGCACCCTTGGGCACCGTTCTGTGTTTGCAGCTCCACTGCAGATCTATGTAGCTCCAGGATTACAAACGAAAAGGAGCGCGTCCGCAGGATCAGGCTACCAAGTGATTGATTGTAGTCTTATCATGGAGACAACACTCCCAGACTGGTCCTCTGGAGTGATCTGCAATGCAAGGCTCTGTAGAACAACAAGCCCCAGCATGTCTGTTCACAGAGATCGGCAACCTGTGGGTCTGCAGAACTACAACTCCCAGCTTGACACATCACAAGGACCCTTAACCTGTGGCTCTCCAGCTGCTGTAGAACTACAACTCCCAGCATGACCCATCACAAGAATCAGCAAAATGTGGCCCTACAAAACTACAACTCCCAGCATTACACTTCACAGTAATCTGAAACCTGTGGTTCTCCAGCTGCTGCAAAGAACTACAACTCCTAGCATCACCCATGAAAAGAATCTGCAACCTCTGGCTCTGCAGCTGCTGCAGAACTGCAACTCCCAGCTTGACACATCAACACAATCTACGTGTCTGCAGCTGCTGTAGCACTACAACTCCCAGCATAACACTTCACAGTTATCTGCAACCTGTGGCTCTACAGCAGCTGCAGAACTACAACTCCCAGCATGACCCATCACAAGAATCAGTAACCTGTGGCCCTGCAGAAATACAACTCCCAGCATGACCCATCACAAGAATCATTAAACTGTGGCCCTGCAGAACTACAACTCCCAGCATGACCTATCACAAGGACCCTTAACCTGTGGCTCTCCAGCGGCTGTAGAACTACCTCTCCTAAAATGACCCATCACAAGAATCCGCAAAATGTGGCCCTGCATTACTACAACTCCCAGCATGACCCATCACAAGAATCAGTAACTTGCAGCCTTGCAGAAATACATCTCCCAGCATTACACTTTACAGTAATCTGCAACCTGTGGCCCTGCAGAACTACAACTCCCAGCATTACACTTTACAGTAATCTGCAACCTGTGGCCCTGCAGAACTACAACTCCCAGCATTACACTTTACAGTAATCTGCAACCTGTGGCCCTGCAGAACTACAACTCCCAGCATTACACTTTACAGTAATCTGCAACCTGTGGCACTCCAACTGCTGCAGAACTACAACTCCTAGCATAACCTATCACAATGGACCTTCACCTATGGCTCTAAAGCTGCTGCAGAACTACAACTCCTAACATGACCAATCACAAGAATCCGCAACCTGTGGCCCTGCAGAACTACAACTCCCAGCATTACACTTTACAGTAATCTGCAACCTGTGGCCCTGCAGAACTACAACTCCCAGCATGACCCATGACAGCAATCTGCACTATTGTTTGTGGTCTGTTACCATGGCGACACATCAGTCTGCAGTCTGTATACCCCAGGCGGGTGCTTTCTGCTGTATCCTGCTGCGCGTTACCTTGTACTGCGGCACCTGGCCGGCGTGTGGGAAGTGCAGCGTGGCCACGATGGTCTGCACGCACTTCTTCCTCATGTGCTCCGAGTAGATGTTGTTGACCAGGATCTGGCTGACGTAGTTCTTGCCGGTCCCGGTCCAGCCGTGTAAGGAGAGCGCCAGCGGCTTCTTGGGGTTCTCGTTGCTCAGGAATCGAGGCACCGCCTTCAGGAGGACCTGCTTGGCCAGATGCTGCCCGAATATCAGCCTGTCAAAGTCCAACTGCAGCGCTGGAAGGGGGAAGACGACAGCGTCAGCCAGTGATCACCCTGTGGGGGCCACACACCCGGATCCGGGGCCCTCACCCTCCAGGTCCAGGCACCACACTAACCAGTACTGACCCCTCTCCCCTTCCCAGGTCTCCTGCTTTCTGGTCCTGGCAGTCGGATCATCACCGCTGCAGCCGCCACATGACATTTATAGAGCTTCTGTAGAACTACAACTCCCAGCATTCCCCTTCACAGCAATCTGCAACAGGTGGCGCTGCAGCTACTGTAGAACTACAACTCCCAGCATGTCCCTTCACAGTGAGGTCCAATCTATGGCTTTGTAGCTGCTATAGCACTACAACTCCCAGCATTACACTACACATGACCCTGCAGCTACTGTAGAACTACAACTCCCAGCATGTCCCTTCACACTGATCTCCAATCTATGGCTCTGCAGCTGCTGCAGCACTACAACCCCCAGCATTACATTACATGTGACCCTGTAGCACTACAACCGCCAGCATTACACATGTGACCCTGCAGCTGCTGTAGCACTACAACCCCCAGCATGAAACGAGGTACGATAGCTGCTGTCGCACTACAACTCCCAGCATTACACATGTGATACTATAGCTGCTGTAGCACTACAACTCCCAGCATTACACATGTGATACTATAGCTGCTGTAGCACTACAACTCCCAGCATTACACATGTGATACTATAGCTGCTGTAGCACTACAACTCCCAGCATTACACATGTGATACTATAGCTGCTGTAGCACTACAACTCCCAGCATTACACATGTGATACTATAGCTGCTGTAGCACTACAACTCCCAGCATTACACATGTGATACTATAGCTGCTGTAGCACTACAACTCCCAGCATTACACATGTGATACTATAGCTGCTGTAGCACTACAACTCCCAGCATTACACATGTGATACTATAGCTGCTGTAGCATACAACTCCAGCATTACACAATGTGATACTATAGCTGCTGTAGCACTACAACTCCCAGCATTACACATGTGATACTATAGCTGCTGTAGCACTACAACTCCCAGCATAACACTACACGTGACCCTGCAGGTGATGTAGCACTACAACCCCCAGCATTACACTATGTGACCCTGCAGCTGCTGTAGCACTACAACCCCCCGCATTACACTCCGTGACCCTGCATCTGCTGTAGCACTACAACCCCCAGCATTACACTACGTGACCCTGCAGCTGCTGTAGCACTACAACCCCCAGCATTACACTACGTGACCCTGCAGCTGCTGTAGCACTACAACCCCCAGCATTACACTACGTGACCCTGCAGCTGCTGTAGCACTACAACCCCCAGCATTACACTACGTAACCCTGCAGCTGCTGTAGCACTACAACTCCCAGCATGGCCATCAGTTTGCTTTGTATTAGGCAAAGTCTTCTGATCCCAATTACCTGTGGCATTGACAGCTCCCTCCATCCGGCTACTTCCCCATAAGTAGTTATGGAGTCCATAGTAAGAGATGATCCCGGTGATGACCGACACTGTCCCCACCGTAATGGAGATGGGCTCAGCCCGGGCTATGAGCGGGAGGCACAGCCACAGCGCGGCCCTCAGCAGCCTCATAGCACGCACCGGGAAACATACAAAAACTAGACATTAACAGCGGTGCGGGCGGGCGCAGGACACTGGTGATGACGTCACTTCCTCTGATCCGTGGCGGCCATCTTTAGAAAGGGCAAAGGGGGATCGATTTTCTGTTTCACTTTTTATTTCTATTGTAATGCGGTAGGGAGAATACATAACATAAAATGTAGGTCAAACAGTAATCAGGGGTATAAAAAAAAAAAGTGCCAGTTTTTGGTTGGTGGTGAGGAGGGTGTCATGTGGTTATGTGTTCTCCAAAAATGTTAACTTTAGCTATTACTTCTTCTTACCTTGTTATCAGTTATATGGAGCAATAGCAAAAGTGGACTAGTTGCCCATAGCAAGGAATCATATTGCTCCTTCCATTGTTAAAAAGGTGTAAGAAACATAAGAGCTGAAATCTTGTTGCTACGAGCAAGTCCTAATCTGTTAAAGGGATTGTCTTACTACAAAGATAGCTTTCAACATGTAGGGAATGTTAAAGGGGTTGTCTCACTGCAAGGATTGCTGCTTTTTATGTTAAAGATCTTGCAAAAAACAAGTCACTTTGCCTTATGTGTCCATTAACAGTGTCCTACCTATTCCTAGATATCCCCTCTTGTATGGGCTGCATCAGCTCCTCAGGTCACTATAGCTACAGACCTGTTCCATCTCTCCTGATAGGCTGCCAGCGCTGGTTGCTATAGCTACAGACCTGTTCGTTCTCTCCAGATAGGCTGCCAGTACTGGTCGCTATAGCTACAGACCTGGCTTCTACTGCACTGTAGAAGACAGTAAACACGCCCCTGAATTCAAAATGAAGCCAAGAAAATAGGACTGAGGTAAGATGTAGTGAGACAACCCCTTTAAGTCCAGACTTTTTCCAAATACATTCCACTTTTGATTTTTCCCTAGTGAGGAGATGAGTGATTTTATCTGCTCTGAGTGCACACAGATTTCTCTAGTTAACCATCCTTCTCTCCCCTTCTTTCTTTGCTCTTTGTCTTATCTGAGAGCAGGGAGTGACGTCACCACAGGTTGGCACACAGGATAAAGTCAGCTTGAAAAGAGAGTGTTATCGCTAACAAACAAAGGAAACTACTTGTTTACTTTGAGCTTTGAAGCTTACTGCTCTATCGATAACATCTCCTGCTCTTATGTCAGTGCAATTAGAAGAGCTGGGAATACAGAACTGGTACACTAATCACTGCTATAGAACCACCCACAGTCTGACCAGGAAAAATGAGGAAGCATGAATGTGAAGTTGCCTGTGACTCTGAGAAACCGCATAGTGAGACAATCTTTTTAATGTCATAAATGAGTAGCCTGGTATAACATGGGGGTAATGGTGTTCCCTACAGCGTCCTGCACATGGCGTGATGTGACCAGGGCAATTACAAGGCAGAAAACTTTCATGTATTGCTCTGTTCTAGTCTAATCCTATCTATACTTGTGGAGAGAACAATAAAGCAATTATTATATAATTACCTGTTATTTGTAATGAGACTATATAGAAATAAGAGGTAGACAGTAGGAAGCAGTAGTAGTAGCAACATGTGTAGTTTGTGCAGTTATGTACAGCAGTTGTATGGTGCACTCCAAGAATCGAATTCACTGGTGGCTCCCAAGAATTACCTCCACTGGTGGGTCCGAAGAATTACCTCACTGGTGGGTCCCAAGAATTACCTCCACTGGTGAGTCCCAAGAATTACCTCCACTGGTGAGTCCCAAGAATCACCTCCACTTGTGGGCCTCAAGAATCATCTCCACTTGTGGGCCCCAAGAATCAACTCCACTGGTGGCCCCAAGAATCAACTCTACTGGTGGCCCCAAGAATCAACTCCACTGGTGGCCCCAATAATCATCTCCACTGGTGGGTCCCAAGAATTACCTCCACTGGTGGCCCCAAGAATCAACTCCACTGGTGGCCCCAATAATCATCTCCACTGGTGGGCCCCAAGAATCACCTCCACTGGTGGCCCCAAGAATCACCTCCACTGGTGGGCCCCAAGAATCACCACCATTGGTGGTCCCAAGAATCATCTCCTCTGGTGGGCCCCAAGAATCATCTCCACTGGTGGGCCCAGGATCAACTCCACTGGTGGCCCCAAAAATCATCTCCACTGGTGGGCCCCAAGAATCACCTCCACTGGTGGGCCCCAAGAATCACCTCCACTGGTGGGCCCCAAGAATCAACCCCACTGGTGGGGCCCCAAGAATCAACTCCACTGGTGGCCCCAAGAATCAACTCCACTGGTGGAGCCCCAAGAATCAACCCCACTGGTAGCCCCAAGAATTGGCTCCACTGATGGGCCCCAATAATTTTTTTGTTGTGTATTGCTTATGATCTAGTCCAATTTTATCTATCCCTGTGGAGGTAACAATAGATCAAGCATATGTCATTACCCACTATTTGTAACAAGACTATGGAGAAATAAGTAGCAGATGAAATGCACTGAGACCAGTCTGCCCGGACATTCAGAAGTTTTATCTCACAGCTAGAGAAGGACAATATTTTATTTGTAATTTTTAATTTGCATCACAATGCAGAAATATTTTTTTTCCAGGAATATTGGTTTTAACAAAAGTACTTCCTTCTGATGCCAGTGTCCCTTTTTTTTTAAACAATGATTTTTATTGAGAAGAAACGATATCATCCTTTACAAACAATCACATCACAATATATAGATAACACTTCAATATGTAACATTTAAATGCTCTGTTAACACTTAAACTTCTCCATTTAATTATAATAACATCCATAAAAGATAAACCGAGCCAACTTAAATAATCCCTATAAAGCCCCCCCCACCACCCACCAGCATCCCCGGAAATGGAAAAATCTATGACCCAAAATTTTATGAAACCACCCTTTCCTTATCAAGGAATAATCAAATGATAAGATCACCTACCCAGTGTGGGAATTCCTCTCTTGTAACCTTTCTTTCCTATCTTAGACAACCCAGACTTTCCCTGGTCATGTATCGTCCCCTACCTCTAGTCTGCCCAAGGAACCAGACAACTTTTCCCTGAGGTAGTAATCAGAAGTGCGAAAGTGATCCATCAGCGCCCCTACCTCTTCATCTGAAAAAGTTTTAACTATAAAACTCTTTTTAAAGAACTTCTCAGATAAAGAGCTCTTATTTGTTTCCGTCACAATCCTATACCAGTGTCCCTTTAAGTCACTCTTGCAGATTCACTGGTTATCCATAGGAAAATCTGCACCAATTGAATTTTGTCTTCCCCAGTGAACGCTGTAGGGAAAATCCGCAACAAAACATAACAGTTCTGCAACATCAATGGACATGTTGTGGATTTACAAATCTGAACGACAGGTCGGTTTACAAGCAGAAATTTTCCGCAGCGTGCTGAAATCCATATAGCTGCTTTTGTGTTCCGCTCTGGATTTTCCATCCGCCAATATAGACAGGAAATCCGCAGCATATCATACGTGTGAATGTAATGTCTACCCTGCAGTGGACAAAAAACGACTGGAAAACCAAATACTAGAAATGTTCATAAAACTGAGTTTTCTGTCCCCAGCCTGTCAAAAGCTGCTGAAAAAAACGGCCGTTTTTTTGCAGCAATTTGCGTTTTTGGCGTGTTTTTTGCTTGTCTTCAAGGCTGTTTTTTAATGTCTGCATAAATGAAACCATTGAATGTAACTCCGCCCTACAAAAGGGGATGTAAAGCACATTATTGCATTTATATGTGATCTTGGATCTTGTAGTCGCTTTACGAATTTTGGTGCTAATAAAGTTCTCTCACTTTTGTCGCCAAAAATGCGATTTTTTTTTTTTTTACGGATTTTGGCCCTAAAATACACGTTTTTAAGGAATTTGGTGCTAATAGAGTTATCTCGCTTTTGTTACTAAAAATACGTTGTTTTACTGACTTTGGCACTAAAATTAATTTTTTACATATTTTGGCGCTAAACTACCTTTTTTTTACAGATTTTGGCGCTAAAATACTTTTTACGAATTTTGGTGCTGATAGAGTTTTCTCGCTTTTGTTACTAAAAATACTTTTTTTTACAGATTTTGAAGCTAAAATACATTTTTTTACGGATTTTGGCGCTATTAAAGTTATCTCGCTTTTGTCGCCAAACATACGTTGTTTTACGGATTTTGCCACTAAAATATTTTTTACTTGTTAAGAAAAGGATTTTAGCACCAAAATCCGTAAAAAAAAGTATTCTTACGCCAAAATCCATAAAAAAAGTATTCTTGTGCCAAAAGCCGTAAAAATCTTATTTTTGTGTCAGAAGTGAGATAACTTTATTAGCGCCAAAATCTGTTAAGAAAAGGATTTTAGCGCCAAAATCCGTAAAAGAAAGTATTTTTACCGTCAGAAGCGAGATAACTTTATTAGTGCCAAAATCTGTTAAGAAAAGGATGTTAGCGCCAAAATCCGTAAAAAAAGGTATTTTTACCGTCAGAAGCGAGATAACTTTATTAGTGCCAATATCTGTTAAGAAAAGGATTTTAGGCGACAAAATCCGTAAAAAAACGTATTTTTAGCAAAAAAAAACATGAATTGCGCAAAATTCGTTAGCGACCAAAGCATGATCATTTTATTACAACGGTACAAACAAGGAAACATCGGACACTTGTATGCAGATTTGATAAGGTATAAACTTTGTTAACACCCACTATAGGGGGAAGAAGACTTGGGTCTTCTGGGTGGTTTTTCATTGAAAAATCGCAGCAAAAAATGCAGCGGGTTGAAATCCATATCGCTGCTTTTGTGTTCCGCTGTGGATTTTCCATCCGCCAATCTAGACAGAAAATCCGCAGCAAATCTACTATGTGTGAATGTAACCGTAGAATTATCTGTAGTTTGCGGAATTATATCTGTCAGTTCATTCCAGTTCCAGTCGAGACTGCGGAACTCTGCAGCCATATGTAGAAAATACAAGCTCCTCCTTGGGGTAATAAGGAAGTTTTTGGGCAATTCTGGAGACGTCTTCATCTTCTGCTGTTCCTCGCCGCTGAAGCTCGGTCCTCACACACATCTTCACATGTTTCAACTCCAAAGGCAGAAACGGCACAAAGACGTCAATCAGATTGCTTTTGATCAGGTCACCTGTTGATAGAAATGTTCCATCAAAGTCATAAACTCACCTACAAAGAAAATTCGCTGTATCAATGTACCATGTGTAAAACAGCCATATTTAAAGAGGTTTTTCAAGACTTTTAAAAACCTCCCTAGCACCTCCCGCTGCACTAAAATAGACAATTACCCCATACTTCCCTCTCCCATCAACACCGTTCAATGGCTGCCAGAGCTCCAGTGTTTCCCCTGGTCCCTCACTGATGACATCACGTTCATGGATCACATGATCATAGTTGCCAACTTTTGAAAATGAAAAAGCAGGAGATTTAAGTGGGCGGCGCGCGTAGCGCGACAAAAATTTGCATGGACACGCCTATCTTATCGGTATGCCACGCCGCTTCAAAAGCCACACCCACTCCGCCTAACTGCATAACGGCTTTGGAAGAAAGCCATGTAGATGCCCTTATAGCCAGGTAGTAACCCCCCATAAGCAGGTAGTGCTCCTTACAGGCAGGTAGATGCCCCCTTGTAGCCAAGTAGATGCCTTTGTTTGCCAGGTAGGTGCCCCCCTTTGTTGCCAGGTAGGTGCCCCCATTGTTTGCCAGGTAGTGCCCCCATTGTTTGCCAGGTAGATGCCCCTCTGTTGCCAGGTAGATGTCACCTCTGTTGCAGGGTAGATGCACCCCTCTGTTGCCAGGTAGATGTCCCCTCTGTTGACCACGGTAATGCCCCCTCTGTTGCCAGGTAGTTGCCCCCTCTGTTGCCAGTACGAGCACCCTCTGGTGCCAAGGTAGTGCCCCCTCTGTTGCCAGGAAGATGCCCCCTCTGTTGCCAGGTAGATGTCCCCTCTGTTGCCAGGTAAGATGTTCCCATTGTTGCCAGGTTAGAATGTCCCCTCTGATGCCAGGTAGTGCCCCCTCTGTTTGCAAGGTAGTGCCCCCTCTGTTACCCCAGGTAGATTTCCACCCCTCTGTTGGCACCCAGGTAGTGACCCCCTCTGTTGCCAGGTTAGATGCCCCCCCCTCTGTTGGCCAGGGCCAGAGCCCCCCACCAATATGCTAATAAACAATAAAAATATTAAAATCCACTTACTCACCAGGATTCCTGAGCCACGGCCGCTCCGGACGATCTTCATCAGCGGCGCAGGGGGAAGTGAGAGCCAAGACGAGCGTCACATCCCCTGCAAAGCCGGCGTCACTTCCCCTGAGCGCTGACCTGTATGTGTGGCGCACACACCGGCCCGGACTTACAGGGAGAGGAGGGAGGAGGGAGCGATCCCTCCTGCCTCCTCCATGCACAGCGAGACTCCTGGGCGGGTGATGCGCGGCACAGTGCCGCATTCAACCGCCTGTAGGAGCGCGGCCCGGCGGCGCCAGAGTAGCGCACTAGCGCTATTCCGGAGCCGGCGGCCCATTTAAAGACCCCCGCACGCCTGCTGGACGGGCAGGGTGGACATTGCCAACTCCCAGGAGGGCGGGAGGGGACCCCAAAATAGCGGGCCCCCCGCCAAAGACGGCGAGATCCCCGTTGGGCATGTATGACATGATTGCGTGCCAGCCATTCCATGACCTCATTGATGATCTTCACGTTCATGGTCACATGATGCTGCAGGCTCAATCATGACCTCACTGATGGAACATCACGGATTCATGGATCATGTTGACTGCTGCAATCACTGACCTCATGATGACATTCATGTTCATGGATCACATGATGCTCTGCGCCAATCACTGACCTCACTGATGACATACTGTTCATCGGTCACATGATGCTGCAGCCAATCACTGACCTAACTGATGAGGCCGTTAAATTGGATCCCTGATGCTGCACCCAAACCCACTGATCTCACTGATGAAAAAAAAGTTCACTGGATCACATATTAGCGCACCCCAATTTAAATGTTTCTCACTGATGACATTATGTTCATCGGTCACATGATGCTGCAGCCAACCACTGACCTCCCTGATAAATTTTCCGTTAAAGGATCAGGAAAGGGTTACGGGTTTTTGCAGTGACATCTGTCTGTTTCCGGGGCCCCTTACACAGTAGGGTTAGCAGGGGGAAAAGGTGAAAACCGTTGCTCGGGGGCCCCAAACACATTTTGGGTTAGCAGGGGGGCAGTGACACCCCGTTTTCTCCAGAGCCCATACAAGGGGGGGTTTTGCAAGGTTCCCGGGTGACATCCGTCTCCCCGGGGCCCAACACAGTAGGGGTTGTAGAGGTTAAAGTGACATCTGTCTGCTCCGGGGCCCCCATAACAGTGGGGTTAGCAAAAGGTTTTGCTTTTGACTTTCCGCTCCTGGGGGCCCCTACCCCGGGGGGGGGGTTTAGCAAGGCGACCCCATTCCGTCTGCCCCGGGGGCCCCCCTACACAGGGGATTAGCAGGGGTGCAGTGACATCCGCTGTCCAGGGCCCCAAAATACAGTAGGGTTAGAAAGGGGTTCCCAGTGACACCCGGGTCTGCTCTGGGGCCCCCAAACACAGGGGGTTTAAGAGGGGTTTCAGGGGAAAACCCGTCTCTCTGGGGCCCCCCATACCCCAGTTAGGTTTGCAGGGGGTGCAGAAACATCCGCCCTGCTCCAGGGCCCCATATACAGTAGGGGTAGCAGGGGTTTGAAAGTGAAATCCGCCCTGCTCGGGGGGCCCCATACACATTAGGGTTAGAAAGGGGTGAAAGGGGGGACACCCGTCGCTCGGGGCCCCTACCCTTGGGGGTTTTAGCAAAAGGGTTTTCCCCAGTGACATCTGCCCCTGCCCCGGGGGCCCCCTACCCCAGTTGGTTTTACCCAGAGGTGCATTGACATCCGTTCCCTCGGGGGCCCCTTTTACCCCAGAAAGGGTTAGAAGGGTGCAGGGGACATCCTTTGCTCCGACCCCTTTAAAACAGAAGGGTTACAGGGGGCAGTGACTTTCCGTCTCCCCCGGGGCCCAATCACATAGAGTTAGTAGGGGTGCAGTGACATCTGTCTTTTTCCAGGGCCCCTATCCCGTGGGGTTTAGAAAGGGGGGCAGGGGACACCCGCTCCCCCGGGGGGCCCCATACCCATTTTAAGGGTTAGCGAGGTGCAGTGACATGTCCTGCCCCGGGGGCCCCCAATAAAACATAGGGTTAGCAGGGGGTGAAAGTGCCCACCCGCGTTTCCGGGGCCCCATAAAACGAAAGGGTTACCAGAGGTGCAGGGGAATCCGTTGCTCCTGGGGCCCCATACCCAGTGGGTTTAAGCAGAGGGGGCAGTGACATCCGTCTTTTCTGGGGGCCCCATCCCACAGTAGGGTTAAGCAGAGGTGCATAACACCCTTCTGCTCCGGGGCCCCCCCTTAAACGTGGGGTTGAAAGGGGTGGCATTTGACATCCTTTGCTTGGGGCCCCATACCATGGGGTTTTAGCAGGGTGCATGACAGCCGTCTCCCTCTGGGGCCCCATACAAAAGTAGGGTTAGCAGATTTTGCAGTGACATCCGCTGTTTCTGGGGCCCCATACAAAAAAGGGGGGTTTAAAAGGAGGTGCAGTAACATCCGTCTGCCTCGGGCCCCATACACATTAGGGTTAGCAAAAAGGTGCGTAAAAATCCGTTGCCCCCGGGGGGCCCCCCTTTACACAGAAGGGTTAGCAGAGGTGCAGTGCCACCCGTCTGCCCCCGACCCTTTATCCCAGAAAGGGTTAGCAAGGTCCCATTTGCACCCGGGTCTGCTCCAGGCCCAACACATTGGGGTTTAGCAGATTTTGCAAGTGACATCCGTTCTCCGGGGCCCCCTTTACACAGTGGGGTTAAAAGGGGGTTGCAGGGGACATCCGTCTGCTTGGGCCCCATACACAGAAATTGTTAGCAGAGGTGCATTTGACATCAGTCTGCTCCGGGGGCCCCATCACAGTAGTGTTACAGGGGTTTGGCAGTGAAAGTTGTCCGGGGGCCCATACCCCATAGGGTTTTAGCAGGGTGCAGTAAACACCCTTTCTGCTCTGGGCCCCATACACAGTAGGGGTTAGCAAGGGGGCAGTAAACATCCGCCGCTCTGGGCCCCAAATACACATTTAAATTTTTGAAAGGGGGTGCAGTGACATCCGTTTTGCTCTGGGCCCCCCTTTCACACAGTAGTGTTAGAAAGAGTTTCTCCCCGTTGTATTTCCTTCCCCTCAATGGCACATGGGGGCCCCGCATTTTTTCACGTCGCTTTTTTCACAATGGAATAAAGGGCCCCACTCACCATATTTTTTTCCCACCACAGAAAAGCCCCCAACATTCAGTAAAGAAATACCACTATTCATTTCCAAAGGGTTTTAAATTAACTTTTCTTCCATTTTTCCCAACTCTGATAAATCGCCCCTTTTTGCCCTTTAAACAGAAAAGGGGGGTTTTTAATGTGCAGACACCCTATCACTTTTTAAACTTACCCCCCTGCAATAAAATAAAACAGGATTTCCCTTCATGGCTCCCCACTCCCCAAACGTCGGGGGGTTGGAAGGGGTTATAAAAAATGTGTTTTAAAAGGGGGTTGTCTCACTGCTTTAAATTTCATCTGACCTCACCCTTTTTTTCCCTTGGGTTTTCACTTTAAATTTCCCGGGGGCGTGTTTTTCTGACTTCTCCCGGGGCTGAAGTAGAACCCAGGCCCTGTACCCTATAGCAACCAGTGCGGGCGGGCCTTCAGGATAGAAAAACGGGTTGTAGCTAAGAAACCCCAGGGGTGGCAGGCCTATCGGGAGAGATAAAACAGGTTTTTTTTTTTTTTTTGTAGCTATAGCAACCAGTGTTTGGCGGGGCCTACGGAGAGACCCAAACAGGCCCCGGTAGCTAAAAGCAACCTTTTGCGGGCCCATTTTTCCCATGGGGGAGTTTGAACGGGTTTGTAGCTTTTAGCAAAACCAGTGCTGGCAAGCCTTTTAAAAGGAAAAGGGGATCAAAAAAGGGGTCTGGAAGTTTTTAGAAACCCCAGTGCGGGAAAAGGGGCCCTTATCAGAAGAGATTAGAACGGGTCCTGCACTATAGCAACCAGTGCGGGGCACCCTACAGGAAAAGATTGAACAAGTCTGTAGCCGAAAGCGACCCTGAGGAGCTGAGGGCAGCCCTTTACAAGGGGGGATATTAGGAAATAGGGTAGGCCCCTGTTTAATGGCCCAAAATTTTTTACAAGGGAAAATTGGTTTTTTCAAGATCTTTAAACATAAAAGCAGCAATCCTTGTAGTGAGACAACCCCCTTTAAACCCTTTTTCCCGCTTTTTTTGAAATTCCCTCAGGGTTTTTGTCGATACCTTTTTTTGATTTCCTTTTTGCAAAAGAAAAGTTTTGGGGGGAGCCCCTTTATTATGCATGAGGGTGGGGGTCCCACCTCATTGATGTATGTTGCCCATGTTCCATACTCAAATGTTTTATCGGTTTAGCAAAAAAAAGAGGAAAAAATTTACTGTGGGCCTCAGACAAAATTTAAATCTCCTCCCCCTTTCTTTCCCTCGCCTCCAAAAAACCAAAGCCCCCCTTAGGGGATAAGGAAAATTTTTTCCCTCGTAGCTAAGGTTAAAAAATTTAATGGAAAAAACCCAATTTTCAAAACAATGATGCAATAATTCGTGATCTAGAATCTATCCTAACGAGCACTTTCTGGAACCAAGGGCGACATGTGTGACCGGTTTTTGGCCAATTTACTGGTGTACTTTGAGCCAAGAAAAAATCATTTGCCCCTTTTGGGCAGAAAGTATGAATAGTCGCACCCCCAAAACTTGGGCCCCAGTCCCGCACCAAAACACGGGGCACTTTTTAATGCGCCAAAGTTTTGGGGAAAAAAACTGCCCCTTAAAAAACTATAAACCCTTTGGCCCGAGACAAAGTTTGGCGCGTAAAACCCCCTTTTTTTCCCTTCTGTCATATTCTACCTCCTCCAAAACCCATTCAAGGTTGGGGGTCCCGGCGCCATGTTTCACAATTGGGTTAAACCCCAAGAATCTAATTTGACTATATGGCCACCGACCCCTAAACACCTTTTTAATGGCCCCGGGGGAGGGGGGGGGGGGGGGGGGGGGGGGGTGCAGGAGGCGTCGCACCACAACCAAAAACAAGCCCACACATTTTTTAGCTTCAGTTTCGCCCAAATCCGGGGCTTTAAAAGCTTTTAACAGGTAGACCCAAATTTAAAAATGGTTTACCGAAACCAGAAGTGTTGCTTTGTAAAATAGAAAAGGCTAAATCTATGACCCCCCAAATTAAAAAGGTCATAGATTCAGGCGCATTTCAAAGCTAAATAAGGGGCACAATAAAAAAAAGGTTTCCCCGGGTGCCAAAAAAACATACATGTCGCCCTATATTTAAGGTCAATGGCTTTCCATCTTTTCAAAAAATAAAATCTTGGTCCCGCCCAAAAAAGGGAAAACCCCCATATGGCTATGAGGATGGAAAAATAAAAAAGTGATGGTTTCTTTTGGGAACGGGGGGTAAAAAAAAATTCCGGAAAAAAAAGCCCCGCGACTTGAAGGGGGTTTATTTTTAAGGGGAGTTCCGAGCACAGCTGATTGACTGCCTTCAGCTGTGCTTAGAGCTCCAATTGAAATGAATGCAGAGTAAGGTGATGTTCACATGGCGTAATTGCGGCGCGCATTTCGCCGCATATTTGCGCTTTAATATGGGCGAGATGTGCGCCGCAATTACGGTAATCTATAGCTCTCAAGAGGGAAAATGGAAAAAAAATTTCGCCCCCGTCCCCCCCGTTGTACAAAAAACGATCCTATTGTTAAACGTGGGGAGATTTAATGACAAAGGGCAATTTTCTTTTCAGGGGGAATACCGCCGTGAGTAATGAAAGTGAATGGGGGCCCGGGGGGCTGCCCCCCCAGTGCTTTAGGAATTTCCGCTGAAAACGCGCCACTCCCAAAAAAAAACCGGTGTATTGCGGGGGGTCTTTAAAGCGCCCAATTAAAGCCCTGTGAAAATACCCTAAAAGGGTAGGGGTTTTACCGGCCCTGTTGGGTTCGTGTGAAAAATACGCTTTTAGATAAAGTGTTTGGATCCGGCTGTCGGACCCCAAACAGATCCAAAAAACCATTTTAAAAATGTGCAAAAGGATTTTTCATTGCTTTTAATATAGACACGTATTGGTGTTCCACGATGATCCCTGATGCTCTTTGGATCCTTTTCCAAATTGTCCTGTAAAATTCTTGGCCCAAAAGACGCAGCAGGAGCCCCTATAATAAACTTGGGGGCGACCCCTGCGCGCCAAAACCCATCCAAACACCAGCTGCATGAGGATATTTGGCTCCAATCAAAACCCCGCGTTTTGGGATGCGTTTTCGGATAAAACACGGATCCAAAATTGTATCCCAAACACTTTGGAATGGCCCTAAGGATTGTTCCATGGCATATTTCGCGTCATTTTTACACCAATATACTGTCATCAGTGAACATACCTTAGGGTAGTTACCGGCTTAAACCCGACGTAATTGCGGGCGGATTTCCCCCCGCAATTACCGGCTCCCATGACGGGGGGGGGGGGGGTGGGGTAGGGGGGGGGGGTGGCACTCGCCGCCCATAGACATTCATTATTCCGGCGCTTACATCCCCGTAATAATGTGCATGTCACTTTCCCCCCCCCGGCGTTTGTGCAAGCGGGGAAAGGGGAGACGGAATCCAATTTCCCTATGAGAACTTGGTTTTCCGTAAGGGTGGGAGGGATTCCACCCCTTTGCAACGCAGTACGGCCGAAAATGGCGGGAAATCCGTCCCGGAATAAGCCGTTGAGGGGCCCCTTAGGCCGTGTTAAAAAGGCTTAACCCCCGAGGATTTGTGAGCCAACCGGCTCACAAACCCCGCCTGAATAAGGGGCGGGCGGGGCCGGAGCGCGGGGGGGGCGCCGCCCCCCGGGGGCCCCAAAATTGGTTATCCACACCGAGGGGGGAGGACGGGGAAATCCACTGTTCTTTTTGAGAGCATGGATTCCCCGTAATTACTCGAGGGACTAGCCGTACGCAGCGCAAATCCAGCGGCATACGGCCCAATCCGCGGAAAATAAGCCGTGTGAACGGGGCCCTTATCTGCTTTTTCATTTAAATTTGGGAGCTCTAAGCACAGCGGGGGCAAAGTTTGTCGGGCTGGGGCAAAGTCTCCCATCCTTTTCACCCCAAAAACTGTTGGGGGCCCTGCCCTCAGATTTCTAATCGGGCGCACTCCAAAATTAGGCCATTATGGGGCCCCCCCGGCACTTTGTATGCGCATAAAAATGGGGACATTCTGGGGTTTTTGCCCACAACTGTACAATACTCAATTTATGATGGGAGAACGGCATAACAGGCACATTACTGGGGAAAACAGGTAACCAAGTTACAAGTGGTTTACCTAGCCTGAGTTTTTCATAGTAGAACTAGAAAGCGCCAAATCTATACCCCAAAGAACAGGTTCATAAATTCAGGCACATTCACAACAAATTTGGCAAAAAATTTCGCTGGGGGGCCAAAAAAATACATGCGCCCCTGGTGTTTAGAGGTATGTCTGGCCAGCAGTACTTCTAAGGGGTTTTTCCACGGGCTAATTTTGGCGCGCCTTTCGCCATGTATTTGCCTCTAAAACGGACGAGATGCCGCCGCAATTGTGGTAATATACCTCATAGAAACTATGGGTTAGTCCCCTCCCCCCCTCGTCCCAAAAACGTCTTTTGTAGGGGCGGGGAGATAAGTGACATTCAATTACTTGCGGCTTTTCGCCAGCGAGTAAGTATGTCTATGGCCCAGTGGGCCTACCCCCCCCCCCGCCGCGGAAGTACCCCCTAACAGCACAAAATCCCAAATCACCCGGCGTAAATTTCGGCTATACTGTATGCGCCGCAATTACGCCGTGTGAACATGCCAAAGACAAAAAAGGGTCGTGCCCGGGGTAAGCGTCAGCGGAAGTGACTCCTTTCTTTTTTCCCCTCCATTACGGCCCGGGGGAAAACGTGAGGGTCATAGCATTCAATGAATGAATTTTTTCTGTAATTGGAGCATACTTGGGCAAATTTTTCAGCTCAATTCGCCCCCGAAATACAGGGAACAAAAGCTCGAGTGAACAACCCAAAGGGCCTCGTTTACAAGGCTTATTTGGGGGCGGAATTGGACCGACTGCGCGCCGATTTTTTTCGCTCATTCGGGGGCCAACCCTCCCATAACTACGGTAAACCCAGTTCTCATAAGAAACCATGGGGCCCGCTCCCCCCTCCCGGCTTTCCGGGGTAGAAAATGACATCTATGGGGCCCCGGCGACTCCGCCCCCCCCCCCCCCCCCCCCCCACCCCCCCGCCCCCCCCCCCCCGCCCCCCCCCCCCCCGGCTGCCCCCCCCCCCCCCCCCCCCCCCCGCGCACGGCTGCCAGGTAATTTTTGGGGCCAAAAAACCCCCCCCGCAATTACGCCGGCCAAAAACCGTGGGAAACCGGGCCTAACTGCACAAGCGCGGCCACTTCTCCATCAGGAGCTTTGGGGCTCGTTCTCTAGATAAGAACGCGTCCCAGAGATGGAACCCGCCCCTATGTGATATTTATGACTTATCCGATTGATAGGACATCAGTGTCTGAGAAGATAAAACCTTCTTATCTGTCGCCTCAGGTACAACTTGTTGGGTCTCTGACTTACCTTATAAAGATGAACATGCTTCTCCTGTAGGAGACCCCTTCATTTTTGCCGTGATAATCTAGAAAAGGCTTCAGGGAGTCTAATAGTTCTGGATGCATTTTATCAGTATCTTCAAATATGAATAAAGAACGTTCACAACGTGATATGTTCCCTATGATCCATGACTGCAGCTGCTCCTGTTGGGAAAGATAATAATAATCTTTATTTCTATTCCGCCAGAATATTCTGCAGCGTTTTACAATTCATAAGGCACCTAAACAAACTAACAAGCTAACAATTAAAAAAGAGGAGTGAGGGGTCCTTGAAGGGGTTGTCTCGTCACAGCATTTAACAGCCTTATGTGCTGGTTGCCAAGCAGAGCTTGTGAAATGGAGGGGTGTGTTCTTCCCCCAGTAGGGAGTATCTTCACTTTCTGCAGACACGCCCCACAGTGTGTGCATGTGAGGATTCATACCGTGTCAGCTGGGGGAAGGAAGAGGATCTCAGCTGTCCGAGACTAAGGCTATGTGCACACAGCAAATGACAAAATGCCGTCCAAAACACGATGGCATTTCAGTATTTTGTATGTAGTCATAGCCTAAGGAATCTCTGGAAGTGAAAAGCTAAGTGTAACTTAAGTTTATATCTAAATTTCTCACTCTCTCTATATACTTTGTAACTAGAATGGGCATTTGACATTCAGAATTCTGGGAAAGATGGGTGATTGTTTTTTTCTGTCTCTCTCTCACATAGTGATATATCCTGCAGATTATTACACCTCTGACCTCTACAGATCTGCAGAACAAAACAATACACTTTATCTGTTTGTGTTTACGTGGGGCTGCGCGTCTGTCTCGCAAAAGTTTTTTTATGTGGGGTGGCACAGTACAGCTGTGTTCTCTCTCTGTTTTTGATTTACATGAGGCTGCGCATCAGAGTCACAAAAGTGATTTACGTGGGACTGCACAGTACAGCTGTGTTCTCTGTCTGTGATTTTCATGGGGCTGCCATTTGTGTCAAAAAGTGTTTTACATGGGACTGCACATCCAAATCACAAAAGTGATTTACGTGGGACTTCACAGTATAGCTTGGCTCTGTCTGTGTTTTACAATGGACTGCACATTTGTGTCACAAAAGTTATTTATGTGGGACTGCACAGTACAGCTGTGTTATTTCTCTGTGTCACAAAAGTGATGTACGTGGGACTGCACAACAGTACAGCTGTGTGATTTCTCTCTATGTGTCACAAAAGTGTTTTATGTGGGACTGCGCAGCCGAGTCACAAACGTGTTTTACATGGGACTGCACATCTCTCTCTCTTTCTCTGTCATCTGCATCCTCTGCACTGCATCCACGTACTGTGCGCGTTCCCATCCGCGACCTGGGCAGGACATGCTTAGATTTTGGTTTCCCTCATTTTAAACTATGACCTTTGTATTGAGACAACCCCTTTAAATGCTCTGTGTTGTCTCCCATTGACTTTCACTTTCCCTGGTGCCTAAGCGCCGGCAGGAGGCGGCATGTTAATTCTTTCTCCTGGCGGTCAATACGCGCCAAGGAATACGTTGCAGAATCATAGCAATAGCAAAAGAGCAATGTATTTACAAAATGTTTTTATTTACTTTTCCCTTTATGTTGAAACTCCTTTTATGCATTGGTCTGCAAAGTGCGGCTCTCCAGCTGTTGAAGAACTACAACTCCAATCATGCATTTATATAATCTATATCAGTGGGCGTGATGGGAGTTGTAGTTTCCCAACGCACTTCGCAGACCACTGCTTTAATGCAATGACTACTCTCCCTTGTGTAGTGTCCATTACCTTGTATGTTTCCACCTGTTGCTCATGTGGAAAATGAATAAGAGTGATCCGATGCACAAATTCACTCTCCACGCCCTTTGGATTGAAATGCTTGGCTAGGATCTGACTGACGTAGGTCTTGCCGCTGCCGGTCATTCCATGGAAAGAGAGGACGAGCGGTTGGGAATGTTCTTTGTTCTTCATTACTTTCAAGATGGCCTCCTTGGCTAGGTGCTGCCCAAACACTTTGTTGTCTAAGTCGTCCTGCAGAGCTGGAGAGAAGAACATATGTAGGAAGAGACGATTATCTTGATATCAGTGAGGCCAGTATTGGTTCAGAGCCTCCATTGTAGAGGTCAAACTAGACACAAATGGCGCCCGACAGACGCCCATTGACTACAGTGGGATCCATTGGGTTACCGGTATGGTGTCTCTAATTTCAATGGAAAAAAAACGCAGCACGATGAGGTTTTTTTTGTTGTTTCTTATGACTGACGAAATCTGTGACAAAGGCTCCGACCAGAAACCCTGACGCAGATGTGAACCAGGCCTAGAGCTGGTAGTCGATGGAGAACCCAGATGCTATGGCTGTATGAGGTCCCGGGGCCAGGATGACGGATAGGCAGGGCCGGGACGACGGGTAGGCCAAGGTAGGCGACCGCCTAGGGCGCCTACCTCAGCCTATCCCTAAGGGCGCCGTCAGGGCCCCGACCCTCGCCGGCTCCAGGCCGCTGCCGGTGCCTGAAGCGCCGGCGGTCTCTGTGACCGCTTCTGTGGAGCAGAGAGCGAGCGCTCCCTGCCCCGCAAAACAGTGTCGGCCCGCCCCCGAGGATCGCTGGATCCTCCATGAGCCGCAGGCCAACACAGCGGGCCGCCGGTCCTCATAGCGCTGAGGATCCGCTGCGGCCCCGTGCGCCTCACCGCAGCGTCGCTATGATGTGATGTCATCGCGACCCTTTCCCTCCTCCTCGGGCGCACACACGTCACAGGGCCCTGCGCCCGGGAGCGCGGGCTGAAGAGACAGAAGAGGAGCGCGCGCCCGGAATTGGGTAAGTATTAAAAGTTGTTGTTTTTAAGTGCCTGCTGTGGCCCCCTATATTCTGCCTGTTGGGCCCCCCTACGCCTGCCTGTGGCCCCCATAATCCCGCCTGCGGCCCCTATAATGCCTGCCTGCGCCCCCATAATGCCTGCCAGCGGCCCCCTATACTGCCTGCCTGCGGGCCCCCATAATGCCTGCCTGTGGCCCCCCTATATTTCCCCCCTGCGGCCCCTATAAGCCTGCCTGCGGCCCCCATAATGCCTGCCTCGGCCCCCTATAATGCCTGCCTGCGGGCCCCCATAAAAGCCTGCCTGCGGCCCCCTATAATCCTCCTGCGGCCCCCATACTGCCTGCCTGCTGCCACCTAAATTTCCTGCCTGTGGCCCCCATATTCTCCTGTGGCCCCCATAACGCTGCCTGTGGCCCCTATAATCCTGCCTGTGGCCCCCATAATGCCTGCCTGCGGCCCCCTTTAATCCCTGCCTGCGGCCCCCTATAATGCCTGCCTGGTGCCCCCTATATGCCTGCCTGGTGCCCCTTTAAACCTGCCTGAGCCCCAAAAACGCCTGTCTGTGGGCCCCATACGCCTGCCTGAGCCCCCATAAACGGCTGTCCTGTGGCCCCTATATGCCTGCCTGTGGCCCCCGTATGCCTGCCTGAGCCCCTGTAACGCAGCCTGTGGCCCCTATATGCCTGCCTGTGGCCCCCATAAATGCCTGCCTGGGGCCCCCATACGCCTGCCTGAGCCCCCATAACCCTGCCTGTGGCCCCCATACCCTGCCCTGGTGCCCCATACGCCTGCCTGGCCCCCCATACGCCTGCCTGTGGCCCCTATACGCCTGCCTGGGGCACCTATACGGCTGCCTGTGGCCCCCATCGCCTGCCTGTGGCCCCCATACGCCTGCCTAAGCCCCCAAAAACGCCTGCCTAGGTCCCATAAAGCCTGCCTGTGGCCCCCATACGCCTGCCTGTGGCCCCATAAAGCCTTTCCTGACCCCCATAACCCTGCCTGACCCCTAGCTATATATTTGCCTGAGCCCCTAGCTTATACCTGCTGAGTGCCCCATATTTATATACCACCTGTCTAAGGACAATATCTATATACCTGCCTGACTGAGAGAGCATATCTATATACCTGTCTGACTAAGGGGACTTATAAACCCATAATTTAAGGAGTTACTGAAATGTGAGGAATCTAAGATATTTGTTCCAAATCCCCAGGACAGTCTGGGCCGAGCAATTGGCATGAAAAGGTGTGAAACCCGGATGAGAAGAAAAGGAAAAGGGGAACACGCTGATCAGAAAATACGTCTCCTGTGAGTCACTAAATGTTTAAATGCAGTGTAATCGCTTATATTTCTGCAGAGCCTACATACAACTATATCTACCACTATCTGGTCACTGTATGGCGGTGGTTTAAAATGTCTTCAGAGCCTGTGTACAGCTGATAGTCACATGTGGGGGTTGCGTTCGGTCAGGGTCTGGCAAAATTTAAATTTGAACCTTAAGTAGAAATAGTTTTGGGTCTTGGTTTTGTAGGAGTGTTTTTAAAGTAACAATCATTTGTCCGGTAATTTGCTCCATGTATGGGTGGATTATTCGGTGACTGTTATTTAGGGGTTTTGCACTGTCATATGGAGGGAGCGATTTTGAAAATGCTAATTTGTCAGGGCTGATTTTCATTGTGCAGTGACGCTGAGGAAAATGGACGGGAGCTATGTGGAATAGCAGAAAATTAGTGACAGGACCTGGCCATGGTAAAGGGGAATTAGTGTGTGTGTGTGGGGGGGGGTATTTTTTTGAGAGCGAGGGGGGGGGGCGCCATTGGCTGTACTCGCCTAGGGCACCAAAATGCCTTGTCCCGGCCCTGCGGATAGGTGAAGGTAGGTGACCACCTAGAGCGCCACTTTAGGCGGGAAGGAGGCGCAAGAAAGAAAGGACTGGGCTGAATTTTCCATTGGGGTGCGCTATGTGCCTTGTTTGCCTCGAGCACCAGAATACCTTGTCCCAGTCCTTTTTGGACGCTCTTTCCATTAACCCACATGCTGGGCTTCCCACCCTGCTTACCTTTAATGTCGATACTACCCTCTGGGTCACAGCATTCGCAGGTCTTGGGTACTAGACTTGTACGGCAAGCCAAGCGATCGCACTGAGATGCCAGGAAATTTTCTTGTACGTAGCTGGTATAAGAGAGAAGATTAAAGGGACACCACCATCTAAATTTTTCTTTTCACATGTTGACAGCAATATGAGACTATTATATGGATTTTTATTTTAATTGGGTGATTTGTTTTTGTACTATATGTAATTTATTAACGTTCCTATATGTACATGAGCTACTGGCTTGTCCCATACTTCCCTTCTTTGAGCTCTGATAGCACAACGGGTAGGCGGAGGTAGCTGACCGCCTAGGGCCCAACTTCATCCCAGGCAGAAAAAGGGGCACAAGGAGGTATGGAGTGGGCTGAATTTTCCATTGGGGGGTGCTATGTGCCTTTTTTGCCTAGGGCATCAAAATTCTCATTTCATGTATTGCTTCTATTCTAGTCTAATCCTATCTATCCCTGTGGAGAGAACTATAGAACAATTATTATATCATTACCTACTATTTATAATAAGACTATATAGAGATAAGAGGTAACAGTAGGAAGCAAGTGTAGTTATTGTGCAGTTTTGTACAGTAGCTGTATGGTGAGCCCCAAGAATAAACTCCACTTGTGGGCCCCAAGAATCAACTCCACTTGTGGGCCCCAAGAATCAACTCCACTGGTGGCTGCAAGAATCAGCTCCGCTGGTGAGCCCCAAGAATCAACTCCACTTGTGGACCCCAAGAATCAACTCCACTGTTGGCAGAAAGGAACAGATCCGATGGTGAGCTCCAAGATTCAACTCCACTGGTGAGCAGCAAGAATCAACTCCACTGGTGAGCTTCAAGAATCAACTCCACTGGTGAGCTCCAAGAATCACCTCCACTGGTGGCCCCAAGAATCAACTCCACTGGTAAGCTCCAAGAATCATCTCCTGGTGTACCCCAAAAATCAAGTCCACTAGTGGGATCCAAGAATCATCCCCACCGGTGGGCGCCAAGAATTGACTCCACTGTTGGAACTCAAGAATCAACTCTCCTGGTGGCCCCAGAAATCAACTTCACCTGGGGGTCCAAGAATCAAGTCCACTGGTGGGGACCAAGAATCACCTCCACTGGTGGGGCCAAGAATCCTCCACTGGTGGGGACCATGAATCAACTCCACTGGTGGGGACCAAGAATCAACTCCACTGGTGGGCCCCAAGAATCAACCCTGCTGGTGGGTCCCAAGAATCACCTCCACTGGTGTGGCCAAGAATCAACTCCACTGTTGGGCTCCAAGAATCAACTCCACTGGTGGGGACCAAGAATCAACTCCACTGGTGGCCCCCAAGAATCAACTCCACTGGTGGCCCCATGAATCCACTCCACTGGTGGGCCCCAAGAATCAACTCCACTGGGGTGTGCTAAGAATCACCCCTGCTGGTGGGGCCAGAGAATCAACTCCATTGTTGGGTCCCAAGAATCATCTTCGCAGTTGGGCACCAAGAATTTACTCCACTGTTGGAACTCAAGAATCAACTCCACTGGTGGGCCACAAAAAGGATCCCCATTGGTGGACCCCAAGCACTTCAGTCCAAAACACTCCTGAATAACTGCTATTTAGACTCACATAAAGATAACCAATGGACCTACAAAAAAATAGCAATAAAAAACTATGAACGATCTCACCCTTCGTTTCTTGGAAATCACGTCATTGAACTCCAGTTTCTTGTGTGGTTCCGGCAGTCAGGGCATCCACTGTCTCTATTACGCCTTATGGTATGAGGAACTAGATCGTCCATGCAGCCTATCCACAGGGCCACTACCCCAAAAAGGTTATGTTTTAGCAATTCCCCTCACAATGCCTATTTTTAGAGTCTCCAGTTATGGGGTTATTAGGTACTATAGCCTAACGCCTGCTTTAGTATGTACACATGGAACATAGCCATAGAGTTACCTGTACTTTATGGAAGGTTTTCTGGCCGTTCTTTCTAACTTCACTCGTGCGTGCACATTTTTGCAGCCATTGCGAGAAAAAACGTCTTCCCCCTCCGGGTAATATTTTAAGCTCTGGGCAATTCTGGAGACAAATTCTTCATTTTCTCTCATTCCTTGCCGCTGCAGCTCTGCCCGGACACACATCTTCACATGCTCCAATTCCATCGGCAGAAACGGCACAAAGACGTCGATGACATTTTTCGTGATCATGTCGCAGTTGTGAAATTCACCTGTTGATAAGAACACAACATCAAAGTCATAGACTCGCTTGCAAAGAAGACCCGCCACATCAACGGAACAAGTTTCACCATAGCCATATTTATAGGGGTTTTCCAAGACTTTTAAAAAATCCATTATATGAGAGAACAGGGAATGGACAGACAGCTCAGCCTGGAGCAAACTAATTATCTCTAACAGCTCAGCCTGGAGCAAACTAATTATCTCTAACAGAGAAGCCATTGTTTTGAGTCCTCACAGCACTTGTACCTTGTGTTTACTGAAGAGATAACATCTCCTGCACTCCTCTTTGTAATGTCTCAGCTAGTTACAAAGAAGTTAATTATGCTAACCACTGCTATAGAACCACCCACAGTGTATAACTGCTTGTGAAACAGCTTAGTGAGAAACCACTTTACTAAACTTCAGACCTCCCACTGCTCTAAAATAGAAAATTACCCCATACTTACCTCTCCCATCATCACCGTTCCAGGGCTGCTAGAGCTCCAGTGTTCCCCCTCTTTAACTGACCACGGCGACAGAGTAGCGCTAGTGCGCTACTCTGGCGCCGCCGGTCCGTTCCCACAGGCGGGTGAAGCGTCCGCAGCGCCCGCTTCACCCTCCTGGAGTCTCGCTGGCAGGGAGGAGGCAGGAGGGATCGCTCCCTCCTCCCTTCTCCCCCTGTATGTATAGCGCCGATGCGCGCCGTACATACAGGTCAGCGGCACAGGGGGAAGTGACGCGCGGCTGCACTCACTTCCCCTGCGTCGCTGAGGAGATCGTCCGGAGCGGGCCGCGCTGCAGGAGCCTGGTCAGGTGAGTGGCTTTTATTATTTTAATTAGCTTTAGGGGGCTCTACCTGGCAACAGAGGGGGCACTACCTGGCAAACAATGGGGGCATCACCTGGCAACCGAGGGGGCTCTCCCTGCAAACAATGGGGCACTATTGGCAAACAATGGGGGCACCACCGGGCAACAGAGGGGGGCTCTACCTGGCAAACAATGGGGGCACTACCTGGCAAACAATGGGGGCATCACCTGGCAACAGAGGGGGCAAATACCTGGCAAACAATGGGGGCACTACCTGGCAAACAATGGGGGCACTACCTGGCAAACAAGGGGGCACTACCTGGCAAACAATGGGGCATCACCTGGAAACAGATGGGGCACTACCTGGCAAACAATGGGGGCACTACCTGGCAAACAATGGGGGCACTACCTGGCAAACAATGGGGCACTACCTGGCAAACAATGGGGGCATCTACCTGGCAAACAATGGGGCATCACCTGGCAACAGAGGGGGCACTACCTGGCAAACAATGGGGCATCACCTGGCAACAGAGGGGGCACTACCTGGCAAACAATGGGGGCAATACCTGGCTAACAATGGCGGCACTACCTGGCTAACAATGGGGGCACTACCTGGCAACAGAGGGCACTACCTGGCAACAGAGGGCACTACCTGGCAAACAATGGGGGCACCTACCTGGCAACAGAGGGGCATCTACCTGGCTAACAATGGGGGGCATATACCTGGCTAACAATGGGGCACTACCTGGCTAACAAAGGGGCAATACCTGGCTAACAATGGGGTCATCTACCTGGCAACAGAGGGGGCTCTACCTGGCTAACAAAGGGGGCAACTACCTGGCTACAGAGAGTGCTCTACCTGGCAACATAGGGGGCAACTACCTGGCAACAGAGGGGGCACTACCTGGCTAACAAAGGGGGCACTACTTGGCAAACAAAGGGGGGCATCTACCTGGCTAACAAAGGGGGGCATCTACCTGGCTAACAAAGGGGGGATCTACCTGCTACAGAGGGGGCATCTACTTGGCTACAAGGGGGCATCTACTTGGCTACAAGGGGGCATCTATCTGCCTGTAAGGGGCACTACCTAGTTATGGTGGGCTACTACCTGGCTATAAGGGCATCTACCTGGCTTTCTTCCAAAGCCGTTATGCAGTTAGGTGGAGTGGGTGTGGCTTTTTGAAGGGGTGTGGCACACCGACAAGATGGGCGTGTCCATGCAAATTTTTGCTGCGGCGTGCGTCCACCGCTGGCAGCCTATCAGGAGAGATCTAACAGGTCTGTAGCTATAGCAACCAGTGCTGGCAGCCTATCAGGAGAGATTGAACAGGTCTGTAGCTATAGGGACCTGAGGAGCTGATGCAGCCCATACAAGAGTGGATATCTAGGAATAGGTAGGACACTGTTAATGGACATGTATTACAAAGTGACTTGTTTTTGCAAGTCAAGAACATAAAAAGCAGCAACCCTTGTAGTGAGACAACCCCTTTAAAACAATGGCTTCTCTATAATCTTGTTAGAGATAATTAGTTTGCTACAGACTGAGCCATCTGTCCATTGGGTGACGTCGCTCCCTGCTCTCTCAGATACCAGAGTTATGCTCAGGTAACTATAGAAAACTGTGTGTGCACTCAGAGCACATAAAATATCTCTTATCTCCTATTGACCCTTATTTGTTCGAATAAGGATAGAAGCCCCGAAGTGCGTCTGCTGGACTCTGTGCAGAGAATATGACATTTTAATTTTTTGTGAATAAAATATAATGATTTTTTTTTTTAAACAGTTGGAATTTTTCCTACATTTATGGTGCTGGGATTTAACATTTTGCGATGAGAGATAAGATTAGACTAGATCATGAGCAATACATGAAAGGAAAATAGGGTAATCTTTGGGAGGGGGTTTCTTCACACTTATCAGGTAATTGCTGATAATATTTATACTTCAGACCAGAAAGAAGGACCATCAAGTAATACACTCCCTGCTACGGTATCAGAATTCACAGAAGGGAAGTCAGAGAGAGTAATGTACATAGGGGAACTATAAAAAAAATTATATAAAAAAAAACAAAAACAACCCAATAAAAAAAATCCATCTAATAGTCGCATATTGCTTGTCAATATGTGAAAAGAAAAATTTTGATGATAGTGTCCCTTTAAAAGATGATGTCCTACTTCCATGCCCCACAGAAAGGTTCTGCAGAGCTCCTTCAATGGGATCCACCTCATTGGCCTATTTTGTCCAAGTTCAATACTTACTCTTGATGGAGTTCAGCAAATAAGAGGATAACCGACTTTGCACCTCAAACAATTGGATATCCTCCCGTTGCTTTCCTTGCCTTGAGAAGTCCAAAGCAAAATCGGAGATCATTTCTTCTCCAGTGTTACTAAGAAACAAAGCAAAAAAAGAATCAAATGAGCAAAACTAAGGAATTATTCTAATCTGGAGTATATCCTAAGAAGCACTGTCTAGCACCAAGAACGTTATTTAAAGGGGTTTTGCCAAGAAGTGAGTTCCTTACCTAACAGGCTGAAACTCTCCCCTTGGAGCTTGTAAAAAGGGGCGTTGTGTTTCTGTGTTTAAAAGAACAAGAACCTCCTCAGTGATGTCATCACTCCCCCTCCCATGCACGTTCCTGATAGCCTCTGTAGTTGAGCAAACATTGCTTTGCTAATCCACAGAGGAGAACTGTATTGTGCACAAGCTATATGTGTTTTATTTCTCCTTCTTATTTGCTCAGGAGAAAAGATAAGCTCAGCAGGCAGCCTTCTTTCATTCCTTCAAGAATAGCTGCAGGGGGATAGGGAGGGGGGCTGAGCAGGGAGCAGGGAGCATCTGCATGTTTACTCAGATAATTACATTACAACCAGGGATATTTCCCCCAGTCCCTTCAAAGCTCATTCATGTTCCCTGCCATCAGATAAGAAGTGCAAACAATGCAACCTCGGCCAGATCAGCTCATGGTCCTGTCTAATGTAAACAGGAAACTAAGGGCATGTAAGGAAGGCTGCAGCTCTCAGAGGCTTCACTTTTTTTTAAAGACATATATTTAGAAAAGTGATTAAATACCCATTTTGGAGGATCCCACGTCCACATTAGATTGTGGCAAAACCCCTTTAACTGTTTTCACAACAACTACCTAGAGTGGCAAACTCAAGGCCCATCGGCTGAATCCAGCCTACCACATCAATTTATGTGTCCCTCGAGAGCATAGACACGGCAAACAGGGATGGACAAGGTCTGAACACAGAAGAACCGACTCTCTACTTTCCATGGATGATGGCTTTATCGAAGCGGTGGCATCAGCACAGGAAGTGGGCACCATCTTGGATTCATAGCTCCCCACCGCACTGTTCAGCAACTCACTGGCGGTGGCACAGCTCTGACAGCCCTACCCAGGCACCTTAGCCACCCTTCAATGGCCTTTTAAGGGCCACAGAATCAGAAACTTATACTTCTATTGCACTATATTTTTCTGAAATTATTTTTTCCTTGAAAGAAGCATCTATCTGGCTGAGGAATATAGGGAGATTGCAGGGTCTCCTTAGGGCCAGAGCTAGTTTGGTGGGGCCGCCCTTTTCGGGGTGATGACCCTGCGTAAATATAGGTCTTAAGAAATTGGTTGGCTACTTAATAGGGGTAGAATTGTTCTTTATTCCTCATCTTTGATTCAGATGTGGCATTGGTGGATCATGAAACTACCATTGGGAGGATGCTGATACTGAACAACTAACCGTGTGGCATTGGTGGATCATGAAACTACCATTGGGAGGATGCTTGTAGTGAGTGGCGCCGCTTCGGCTCGCTGACCGCAGGCGCACCCGTGTCTCCTCCCCGGGGTCCCTGCCGGGGACGGGTAGCGCCGCTGACCACGGGATGGGCGGCGGGCGCACTCGCTCTGATTACTTACATGACCGCGCTCCTGTCCTGTCTGCTCCCTCTGCCGGCCGACACGCGCGTGCCCGCTCCTTAGGGTGCGCGTGCGCTCGTTCTTGTAAATTTAAAGGGACAGTGCGCCGGTAATTGGTTATTGCCGGGCGCTGCCCCTATATATTGGTATGGTCCACAACACTTCCCTGCTGGATCTATGTTGCCCCGTGCCTTAGAGAAAGTGTTCTTAAAGTGTGTTCTTGCCTTGCCGTGTTCCCGACCTCTCGCTACGTTCCCTGACTACGAACCTTCACTGCCCGCTCTGACCTGCCTACCTGTTTATGATTTGATAACTTGTTGCACCTCGGCCGCCACCGCAAGCCCGCTGCGTCAGGGGTAGCGACCTGGTAGGTCTTTCGCCGCAGCAAGTCCATCCCGCTTTGCGGCGGGCTCTGGTGAAAACCAGGTCCTACTTTGACTCCGCTCCCTGGCACGGCAGCTACCACCGCTTGCAGTGGTCCAGTGGATCCACTACTCCAGCCGTTACAATGCTAATACTGAACAACTAACCGTGTGGCATTGGTGGATCTTGAAACTACCATTGGGAGGATTTTGACACTGAACTACTAACCATGAGTGTATTTGACTTTTTTGGTTACAATATACCCATGGAGTCTAGACATCTAGAGACCCGTTTGTGTTGGTTCTTTGGATTTTTAGATTTATTATTAAAAGTTATATTTTAGCCGTCAGTAATGGCCCTTTGAGGGCAACCATAATATTGATGTGGCCCTTGTTGAAAATTAGCTGGACACTCCTGACCTAGAGGATAATTCAACCAATGAGCCACTTGGACTATGTCAGATCTCATTTAGTAATGTACTACATCAAGTGCATGACTTGGACCCTGTCTCTGTTTTCTTCTATTTTCCCACCATTGCACCTCAGTAGGCCAATTACCTCTATGGAGAAGATATGTCTTGGGCACAGCACAGTGATGGGACTCCAGTTGGGTAAGTATTGAGCCACCATAAAAGAAGACATCATGCTTTTATACAGAAGTCAAAAGCTACTAGACTTTTAAGGCTGATGGTTGTCCACCTGGCTCTAGAACCAGGACAAAACATAGGAGGTAGAGTCTTACCATAACTGACATTGAAGGTGTTTTTTCTCTATTTTCTCCTATTTTCCCACCATTGCACCTTAGTAGGCCTATTACCTCTATGGAGAAGATATGTCTTGGGCTCTGCATAGTGACAGGACTCCAGTTGGGTAAGTATTGAGCCATCATAAAAGAAGACACCGTGCTTCTATACTGAAGTCAAAAGCCACTAGACTTTTAAGGCTGATGGTTGTCCACCTGGCTCTAGAAACAGGACAAAGTATAGAAGGTAGAAGTCTTCTCATAACGGACATTGAAGGTGGTTTTTCCCTACATAGTGCCATTCTGGTCCAAGCATCAAAGCATCTATTCAAGTAGAATAAATGGGCTCTATTATCTTATACATTGATGGAATATTGATAGGACATGACATCAATGTAAGATGTGATCTCTTCATTAAACACAAGGTACATGAGCTGTGAAGACTGAAAACAATGGCTTATCTGTAATCTTGTTAGAGATAAATAGTTTTGCTCTGGACTGAGCTGTCTGTCCATGGGATGATGTCACTACCTGCTCTCTCATGTAATGAGATACCAGAGTTATGGCCAGGTAACTATAGAAACGTGTGTGCACTCAAAGCACATACAATATCTCTTATCTCATGACTAAAGTCAAATCTATTGACCAATATATTTAGAAAAGTCTTCATTTAACTCTCCCTTCATGTTGAAAGCTAATTTTTGTATTGAAAAACCCCTTTAAGTTGACGAAGGTCCAAAATACTAATTTATTTAGGGTTCAGATATTTCTGTCACATAGCAAGGCCATAAGAACACGTAATATTTCTGTAGTATCCATATTTCATTCCGAGACCTGACCCAGAGCACAGTCCAGTCATCTATGTACCTGTAAATAATCTATACATGCCATCAATGTGAGATAGGTGCAGGGTCCCCGAGGTCGAGCCCGCACCTATCTCGAGAATGGACCCAAAACTCCCGGTTTGAATGAAGAAGTGGCCGCACTTATGCAATTACTCTCCATTCATTTCATTGGGGGTTCCAAGTACAGGCAAGTGGCTGCGTTCAGCTGTACTTGGAACCCCTATCGAAATGAATGGAGAGTAATTGCATAAGTGCGGCCACTTCTCCATTCAAACCGGGAGTTTTGGGCTGATTTCCGATATAGGTGTGGGCTCCATAGGTGGAGGTGCGGGACCTATCTTACGTTGGTGGCATATCTTATCAATAGGCCTTCAATGGGTGAGATGATAAAACACCTTTATTCTATTTGACTGGGCCTTTGTTGCTTGGACTAGAGTGGCGCTATGTAGTCGTCACATATCTCACGTTGGTGGCATATCTTATCGATTGGCCTTCAATGTGTGAGATGATACAACCCCTTTATTCCATTTGACTGGGCCTTTGATGCTTGGACTAGAGAGACGCTATGTAGTCATCACCTATCTCACCTTGATGTCTTAACGATAGGCCTTCAATGTATAAGATAATAAAACCTCTTTCACTATGTGCAGGTTCCTGGTACAACTTGCTGGATGCCTAACTTACCTTATAAAGATGAACATGCTTCTACTGTAGGAAACCCCTTCAATTTTTTCATGATAATCTAGAAAAGGCTTCAGGGAGTGCAACAGTTCTGGATGCATTCTATCAACTTCATCGAAAATGAATAAAGATCGTCCACAACGTGACACGTTCCCTCTGATCCACGCCTGCAGCTGGTCCTGTTGGGAAAGATAATAATAATCTTTATTTTTATAGCGCTAACATATACTGCAGCTCTTTACAATTTAGACAAGAGGGGTTAGGGCTCTGCTTGCAAGAGCTTACAATGTATGAGGACATAGCGGTAAAGAGGTTAAAGTGCTTGTTTTGTTCATTGGCTCAGCCATATTTTGTTGTTTTGCTCGTTTCTTACTAAATACCTTAAAGAGGTTTTGCCACGAAGTAAAATTGATGTGGGAAGCTTGCAAATGAAATATCAAACATTTTCCCCATTCATTATTATTAAAAATTCTGCACCGTTTTTGTTTTAGCTGTTCCTTTAGTGATCCATTGTTTACAGCTCGTCTCCAGGGGATACGACCAGGGCTGAGAGCTCCTCAGTCCTGGTCGCACATGTTCAGACATCACTTCTCCTCTCAGGCAGCTTCTGTGTGTTGAAACCTCAGGTGCTGTCACTCTACTCCTGTCCTCTGTGCTCCTTAGTAATTAGTCAAACAGTGCAAATAAATAAAAAGAAACCTCAAATCAGGTCTGTGCATTAATAAAGAGAAAACAATCCACAGGTTTGGTTCCTGCAGGGATTTGAACCTAGGACCCTTGTGCCTGAAGGCAAAAACTTTACCTCTCAACTACTCACAATGCTTTACATAAACAGACCTTTCTTTGACAACAGAGAGGAAAGGCCTGGTGAGGTCATCCTGCCTGGTCACTGATGTGCAATTCAAACAAATCACACACGCCCCCTTCTGAGCACACAGAGCTGAAGAGCAGGATACAGGAGGTATAAAATGAGATTGTGGCAAAACCCCTTTAATGATGCCTGTTTGAATATCAGGTGATATGTGGCAAATTCATTATTAGAAATGCAAAACAAAGGTAATGTAAAGGTCACTACCTATGAACCAAAAGTATGTTTAGTATAGGTAACCAATTATATTGTATAATGAATACAGTAACCAATGGTTTTTCAAATTGTAATAAAAAAAGTGAAGTAATGGTGATGGCATTAATGTTGGCACACCTCTAATGAAACTTGAACCAAAATACAGACATTTTGCATCTGAATCAACATGATATCAGGTGTTATTTTTCCAACATAATGCCCAGTTTGTCCTTGCATCATGAATTTTGGGATAAAACAAAACAATACTGATAATATTGAGCCAAGCATTTGTTGACCATAGAGCTACAACAGTCTTGGACTGGTCTACAGGGAAGCAGGAGGACAACCTTGGTGGGCCACTGGGCATAATGGGCACTTGAACATGACTTTTCAGGGGGATTAGTGCAGTAGCTATAGGGTGGGCCCCAAGTATCAACTCTACTGGGGGGTCCCAGGCACTGTGCTACAGTGACATGTAAACTACCCCAAAAAAGACACGTTTGGCACCAGCTGATTGTCCCTATAGTAACAAAAATCAGGCATCTAATCAAAAAGTGATATAAATGCAAAGGACAGGACAGAGAGCAGCATCCACTCCAGACAGGGTTTGGTTAATGCAATGACTACTCTCCCTTGTATAGCGTCCATTACCTTATATGTTTCCACCCGTCTTGCATGTGGAAAACGAGCAGTTGCCACAATTTTATGCACAAATTCACTGTCCACGCCCTTTGGATTGAAATGTTTGGCTATGATCTCACTGACGTAGGTCTTGCCGCTGCCGGTCTGTCCATGGAAAGAGAGGACGAGCGGTTTGATACGATCTTCGTCCTGCATCAACTTCAAGATGACCTGCTTGGCTAGGTGCTGTCCAAACACTTTGTTGTCTAAGTCGTTCTGCAGAGCTGGAGGGAAGGCCATACGTCGAAGATGATGTACAGACATATATATATATATATAGAGGATAACCTTGACCTCAGTGAGGCCAGGTTCACATCTGCATCCGGATCCATATGGAGCCTTGACCACAGAAGTGGAACCCAAACTGTTTTATGATCAACACCAATGACGCCCAAAGAACCCTAGTGACCACAATGGGGTTTGTTGGGTTTCCATCTAATGTCATAGTGTTATTTTTGTTGGGATGCCTATAAAAATGCTATAAGGTTTAAGTTGTAAGGAAGAAGGAGAGTTCTAGTAATTAGTGGAACCCCCTAATAATCATACATGTATCATCTATCCTGCGGAAGATTTTTGTGGGACAACCCCTTTAAGGTTGTGAAGGATTTCTCTCCAGTTAGTTATACCATGTAACAGGTGCAACAAACTCATTTTCACCGAGGGCCACATCAGAATTTTGACTGCCCTAAAAGGACCATTGGAGAGTGACTAGGGTGCCTGGGTAGGGCTATCAGAGTTGTGCCACCGCCTGTGAGCGGTAGAGGTGCACTCCAAATCTAAGATGGCGCCCACACCCTGGGCTGGCACCACCGCCTCTGCCAAGTGATGAGTGCACCCTCCAGTGAAGGTGGAGAGCTGGTCCTCTAGGTCTGGGCCTTGTCGTGGGCCACCTAAATGGACGCAGGCCTGGAGTTTGACGTATGTACCATATGACGTACACTTGCATCAACTCACATGTATTTTTCTAAAAAGAATGATAAAACCTGTCGTTGTGATCAGGTCACCGCGAGAGATCACTTAAACCACGCCAAGGAGCGGAGTCTAAGACCATGTTCACACGGCAATATCCTGGACGTATTTAAGTCTGTAATTACGCGCCGGAGTGCGCCTATTACGGGCTGAATACGTCCTAGTAACTATGGTAATCCACAGTTCTCATAGAGAACTATGGATTACGTCTCCTCTCCCTGCTCGGCGAATACGCCGCAGGGGGAGATAATTGACATGTGAATTGCTAGCGGCGTATACGCGCCGCCGGTAATGAATGCCTATGGGCCGGCGAGGTGCCGGCCCCCCGCTCCCTCCCCCGCTCCCGCCCCCGGCCACTCGGCGTAATTGCGGGGTGTAATCACGTCCCGCAGTTAAGCCGTGTCAACATAGCCTAAGGCTATGTTCACACGGCTTATTTCGGGGCATATTTACGGACGTATTTACGCCTGCAAATATGTCCTGAAATACGCCTAAAATAATGAAAAATTAGATTAGCATTGATTCCAATGTAAAATACGCATCGTCGTTCACACGAGGCGTATTTTCGCGACCTATTTGCGGGCGTAAATACGTCCGTAAATACAATCGTAAAATTAAGTCCCCTGTCAATTATTGAGGCGTATTTGCAACGTATTATTCCTTAGTAAAGAATGGGGAATGTATTTACGACGCGAAATTCGCGCCACACTTTGTGACACATATTTGAAACATATTTCGGGACGTATTTGCAGGCTCCATTACTGGAGCTGCTGCTTTTGACATAGGGTCCCCTGCATTGCTAATGTGCACCCAGCAGAGGTGTAACTTGCAGCTCCTGGGCCATCGTGCAAATACCATGTGCCATTCACAATGATATGGCAGAAGGGCTTTTGGGGGGCCCTCAAGCTGAAGGGCCCAGTAGCAATTGCTACCTCTGCATCCCTTATAGCTATGCCCCTGGTGCAGGAAAGGGTGGACGGGATTGTATGGTTTAGACAAGCTGAATCCCAGGGGCGCCCTGATGATATATTTTTTTAAAAGAGGCCCATTGATATGGTGCAGGATAGGAGCTGGTAAGTGGCGTGGGGGCTCAGATGCTTTGGCTGTATGGGCCCCCCGAAATGACTTACGGCAGCCCTGGCTAGAGAGACGCTCTTTCCACGAAGCCGTACGTTGCGTCCCCCGTCCCGCTTACCTGTGACGTTGATACTTCCCTCTGGGTTGCAGCACTCCCAGGTCCTGGGCACTACATTTGTAAGGCAAGCCAAGCGATCACATTGAGGTGAAAACAATTTTCTTGGATGTAACTGGTATAAGAGAGGAGGTTGTAAACTTGGTAAAAATCTTGTATCTTCATAGCTCCGAGAAGAGTGTGTGCCGGCTATGGGGAAATCACTGCGAGAGGGGCTGGCGCCCGGCCAACTTTCAGTTTCGTTTACTTCTGTTACACTGGAACTGGTAATTCCTGTTATATTGCTCTGCTGTGGCCGGTCCAGGTCTGCCCCTCATCAGCTCTCCCTCCTGTTGCCCTAAGACAGATCAATTTATAACAAAAAAAAAAATCATATATCATATACCCTATTAGGGAATTGAGAGGGAATACAGGAGGAAAGGTCCTCAAATATTGGTCGTAGCAGAGTGGCTATAAAGAGCGCCTCTCGCTCTGGAGGACTTGTCCCGTCCTATGTTACATAGACATTCCATTGATGTGAATGGGCCCTGTGTAATACCTCATTCCGCCTGTAGTGGCGCTGCAGGGAAATTACACACTTACTGACAGGTTTCAACACAAATTACAGGCAGTCCCCAGGTTATGAACGGGATGGGGACTGTAGGTTTGTTCTTAAGTAGAATTTGTATGTAAGTCAGAACAGGTAGATTTATTAAATGTAACTCCAGCACAAAAGCTTTTTTTTTTAGCTTCGGATAGTGCAGGGAAGGGTTTTTACATTTGTTTGCTGTATGTGCCCCTGTTAAGAAGATTTCACCTCATGTGCTGCTGTGGCATGCTGGAACTTGTTGTTCCACAGCTACTATCTGCTGTGGAACATGGAACTACAAGTGCCAGCACGCCCCATAAGTCTCTGTTTCTAACTAGAAGACAGATGTAAGTCGGAACGGTGTAAGTCGGGGACTTCCTGCACAGCTAGGGGTTTTTTTTTACAGCTTTTCTTTTTTTCACCCACTCCCACAGATAACAGCTTGATCACTGAAGCAGGGCCATCTTTTCTATCACTGGGCACTCTAGGCAGTTGCCCGGGGGCCCCACAAGTATAGGCGCCCCAAGTGAGGTATGCTTGTTGCAGGAATACAAGAAACATATCCAGGATCCCTTGGTTGGCTTTGCTTATTTAACTGTTTGTGTGTTTTTAGGATGTGCAAACAAATAAAAACCATGGTGGGGAAGGGAGCCAAAGGCTTCCTGCCCTGCCAAATAGTCTTGTAGGCTGCAGGTTGCCGGTGTCCAGACATAAGTGGCGTGATAATATGGGTGTGCTTGGGGGTGGCTAGAGGCATGGCCTAGTGTGATGTCATGTATTTGGGCAGGGCCCACTGCAGTGCTCTGCCCAGGGGCCCATAATGCTGAAAAGACGGCTCTGCCTACAAGATTGATTGGCAGGAACCATACCCTGGACTCCTTGGTTGGCTTTGCTTATTTTATGGTTTGTGTGTTTTTAGGATGTGCAAACAGTAAAAAACCATGGTGAAGAAGGGAGGCAAAGGCTCCCTGCCAATCAGTCTTGCAGAGCCATCTTTTCAGCATTATGGGCCCCTGGGCAGAGCACTGCAGTGTGCACTGCCCAAATACATGACATCACCCTAGCTCATGCCTGTAGCCACCCCCAAGCACACCCATATTATCACGTCACTTATGTCTGGACACCGGCAACCTGCAGCCTACAAGACTGATTGGCAGGGCAGGGAGCCTTTGGCTCCCTTCTCCACCATGGTTTTTATTTGTTTGCACGTCCTAAAAACACAAATGGAAAAAAACAAACCCAAACCCAAAGGGATCCAGGGATGTTTTTTTGTTTCCTGAACAAACATCCCACCAGGGGCCCATATGCTTGGGGGCCCCCCCGGGCAACTGCCTAGTGGCCCAATGAAAAAAATTCGGGCCCGACAAAGTGGCCTGAAAATATGGGTTGCTTGGGGTTGGCACAGGCATGCCCTGTGATGTCATGGATTTGGGCAGGGCCCACTGCAGTGTTATGCCGGGGGCCCAAAATGCTGTTATAGACGGCTCTGCGCTGAGGGTCCTAGGATGGGAACAGCTTATTGTCATAACAAGTAGGAAGTGCGCCCCTTGGTGCTTCCAAATCACTTACTGGTATCATGAAGAATGGAGAGCGAGGCTTGTCATTGTGCAATAAGATGATTTATTTACACATAAGGAAGAATACTAAACCATCTCCTTCCTGTAGGACTTATGAACGTCTCAGTCACATGTGTCCCTTCTCTATTTGCAGAAGATTAAACAAAAAAAATCACAAAGAAAAAACAACTAAAAATTTTCCGCCACCGGGTGCTAAACGGCCCTGCAAAAACCCCCTATCACCTTTTTTTTTCTATTACCCCCCTCAGCTCAATGCATCCTATTGGGACATTATCAAAGAAGAGAGGGGAAAATCAAAAAGAACAACCTGTCCCCCGAAGCGCTCCTTAACCTTAGACAATTGGGCAAAAGAAGCCATGGGCTCTGTTCAAAGACCCCTTGAGCCCCAATTTTTTAGGGAGGAATTTTGGGGGGAAGAGGTGCCAATCCTGGGGTAAAAAAAGAAAAAAAAGGAGTGCTGATTTTTTTAAGGAAATCCCCGTCATATAATATCCTAAAACAAAACAAGGGGGAAATAGATGGGTAAAAGGTACCTAGAAGCCCCGCGGAGACAAAGTACAATGAATAAAGTGTATGGTCCAAATAGGGGCGGAACGGAGTTCTTCCGAGAGTTAGGAGTTAAATCTCTCGGACGCGTGCCAGTGATATGGGGGAGATATAACGCATAAAAGGGCCCCGAGGAAGATGCAGGAGATCTCCCACGAAAACAAAATTTGTAAATGAGCGGGCCCAGGGATTTTTGCAGAGAGTGTGGGACTCAAGATGTTTGGGGGCTCACAAACCCCCGGGGCCGCGGGGGTTTTAAAATTTTTTCGAATGTCCACCAATCAGGTGCGAATAGATAACTTTCCCCCACGACCAGCAATCTGATAGAAAGATTCTTGAGTGGGCATTCGCAATTCCTTCTGACCCTCGCCTATAGTGATGGAGGGGGCAGTGTTTCCCCCAAGGGACATGATTTGTTTTTCGCTTTCCCACAGCTTAGCTGAAAATGACCATTTAACCCCTTAAGGACCAGCCGTTTTGACCTTCCTGACACAGCCTTTTTTTAAATCTGGCATTGTCACTTTTTTTGAGAAAAACTTTTGAACTTTTACCTATCCATGTATTTAGAAATTGTTTTCTGTGACACTTTTGCTTTAAATAGAAGAAATTTTGGGGACTTCCGGGTTTGGGGGGCGCTGAGGAAATTTTTGAGGTGAGGAGCTCCTGATCCCGCCGGCGCTCACCACAAAGCTGCTACCGCAGCCCGACCCGAGCCCTGAACCCCCTGCCGACACTTTCCGGAACGTACCTTTTTTTTAAA